>VSMD01001293.1:0-105348 GCA_008750895.1 Mirza zaza | reverse complement strand
CACTTTGGTTGTTTGCACATCTTTGCAATTGTGTCACCATCTTCTTTTAAGGCATTCATGAGGTTTTATGATTTTTATCCTAAAAGATTAACAAATCTGATGTTAAATCTATTCTTTGAAATATTGCTGTCTTGTGGCTATCACACACTGTGATTTTCACCTGGCTTAAGGACTGAGAAGGTCACAGTGATGATAGTGATAACGGTCCGCAGCTATCACGCGTGTGGCCGAGCACTGCTGTGAGGTCTGTCTGTGCGCTCACACATTCGGCCTCCAGGAAACACACACTGTGATTTCTGTGATTACTCCCGTTTTGTGGAGGAAGAAACAGAGGCACTGAGAAGTTAACTCCTTTGCCCAAGGCCACCCAGTGGGTGGAAGCAGAGCTGGGTGGAAGTCCCCCCAGTGTGACCTTGGAGAAGGATGTCTGAAAGCTGCTGGAGCCCCACGCAGCCACGTGGAGGGATCCGTGAGACACAGGACGCAGACTCTGCCACACGGCTGGAGCCGCGTGTTCCCAACCCTACCCCAGGCTCACAGCAACCCTGCGCAGGGAGGATTCTCACTCCTGTTCTTAAAATGCAGAAACCGAGGCCCGGAAGGATGAGCGCCTGGCCCAGGTCCCTCGCAGGGCCGTGGAGGAGAGGGGCGCCGCCTGCCCCGTGCCCACCTCCAGTGGCGCTGCCGTGCTCACCTGCTGGGAGCCGCGGGCCTCTCTCCTCCGTGAGGATTCGGGAGTGGGAGTCTGGGGGCCCCAGCCAAGGCTAGCTCCCTCGTGCCAGCTATGAACACAAAGGAGGCATAAAAAGAAAGTGTCTCCTCTTTACGAGTGGTTTTAAAGCACGAGTTGTCAGCCCTTCACTGTCTGAAGAGCTTAGTGAAGCGTGGGACACTTATGGGCCGACCTCCATCCCGGCCCTGGAGGGGCCGCCCAGGGCGGTCACAGAGCTCTATCAGTCCATCGGCAAGCAGGCAGCGAGGGGGAATCGTGTGCGAGGCACTCGGCCTTCCCACCCTTGGTGGGCTGCCGGGTGGCTGCTCTGTGGCTGCTCAGGGGACGTGCCCACCACACACAGGGGCCCGAGCTGGTGAGAGGAGCAGCCCTGGGGACGGCGAGAGAGCTCCCCGAGCCCCACAGCCGGCTGACCTGCGCTCGCTCTCCATGTTGATCGGGGAGGTGGCCTCAATATACGTTTAAGATCACAAGTGTCGGCTGGGCGCGGTGGCTCACGCCTGTAATCCTAGCACTCTGGGAGGCCGAGGCGGGCAGATTACTCAAGGTCAGGAGTTCAAAACCAGCCTGAGTAAGAGCGAGACCCCGTCTCTACTATAAATAGAAAGAAATTAATTGGCCAACTAATATATAGAGAAAAAATTAGCCGGGCATGGTGGAGCATGCCTGTAGTCCCAGCTACTCGGGAGGCTGAGGCAGCAGGATTGCTCGAGTCCAGGGGTTTGAGGTTGCTGTGAGCTAGGTGGCTGTCACGGCACTCACTCTAGCCTGGGCAACAAAGCGAGACTCTGTCTCAAAAAAAAAGATCACGAGTGACACCTCTGGAAGGCAGAGTATTGAAGATCTGAGATCTTATGATCTTCTCCAAACAATGCTAGGAGACTCTGGCTCTATTTTAATTGTGGTAAATAATATTTTTTATCATTTATAAGAATAGCATGTAAATTACAGAAACATCTGGAGAGTACTGGAAAGCACAAAAATCTCTATGGCTGGGGTCTCTCGTTGCCAGCAGGGTGTACACTGTCAGGCACTGTGGACAGGTAGATAGATCAATAGATGGATAGAAGATACCGCTCTATTATGTTTCTGACTTAACTCCTGTTTTCACTTAAAAGAACTTTCTATGTCAAAAAATTACTTCTTCTTTAGCATTCCCTTAATGGCTGAATTGTATTTCATTCCAAAGGTTGATTGCATTTGGTTTATTCAATTCAATTCATTATGCTATAGACCTTAAAACAAACTCATAAGTAAGAAAATAAATGAGTCAAATGATTCTCAAACTGGCACTGGTATTACATAATATATTAGTTCTCTTTTATTGATATTTTATTGAGCTGGGGGAGGTGGCTCATGCCTGTAATCTCACTACTCTGGGACCCTGAGGTGGGAATATTGCTTGAGGCCAGGACTTCGAGATCAGCCTGGGCACCATAGCACCTATATAAAAAATGAAAACAAAGAAAATTAGCTGTGCATGGTGGTGGTCGCCTGTGGTCCCAGCTAGTCAGGAGAGTGAAATGGGAGGATCACTTGAGCCCAGGAATTAGATTCTGCAGTGAGCTATGATCCGATCCACTGCACTCTAGCCCAAGTGACAGTATAAGACTCTGTCTCAAAAAAAAAAAAAAAAAATGTATTGGTGGCCAGAGTGATGTTTCAGTTCAATTGGCTGAAATATACATAGGCAAGAGTAGCTCCGCTTTGAATTAGTTGAGCCATTTTTGGTTTGTTTTCATTTTTCAATTCAATTGAACTAAACTGTGTTTCCACTGATATTTCAACCTTTAAAAGAGAATGTGTGTTTAAAAGAGAATGTGTGGACTTTGTCTTTTTTTTGTTTGTTTTTTGTGTTTTTTTTTTTTTTTTTTTTTTTGAGACACAGTCTCTCTCTGTTGCCTGGGTTAGAGTGCTGTGGCTTCGGCCTAGCTCACTGCAACCTCAAACTCCTAGGCTCAAGTAATCCTACTGCATCAGCCTCCCAAGTAGCCTGGCCTACAGTATCTGGCACAATGCCCAGCTAATTTCTTTCTATTTTCAGTAGAGACAGGGTCTCAAATTCCTGACCTCAAGCGATCCTCCCACTTTGGCCTTGAGAATGTGTGGACTTAGAAGCCATACCACATGGGCTGAAATCCTGGCTCTTATACTTCTTAGAAATCTGCCTTGAACAAGAGATTTAAGTACTTTGTGCCTCAGTTTCCCTATCTGTACAATAGGAATAAGAACACCTACTTCATAAACTGTTGCAAGGATTAAAAGATAAAACAACGATCATGCACCTAAGGGTTTAGCATTTAGTCAATACTTAGAAAACATTAATTGTGTGTTTCACTTCTCTTAGCAGCAAACCCGCTGTGGTTTATGTATTATAAACATGGAGTCCTTCCCAAGTGTTTCATTAATAAATTCAAGTTTATTGACTATGTTGAATTAGAGTGGGGTCTTATTGCAGTCAAATACTCACTGCAATAAAATGTGAATACATTTTGAGCACTGTAGAATACTATGCCATAACTACTGGGATGGATAGAACTTTTCACATTCAGGAATATTAGAAAAGCAAACAAAGAAAATAAACGACCCAAATGACGGAAATCGTATCAGTGATCAGTGCCCTGTACAGATACTGCCCTTTGTGCAGGTGTGTAGCATGCACCAGGCTCCCACTAGAGGATTCGGATGTTACCATCATGGTTTGCATCATTCATCCTTCCCACTGCGTTTTATAAATTAAATCAATTTGAAAGCATCACTCAACTTATTTTTGATAAAATAATAAACAGCAGTTTCCTCAGTCACATGCAGGGCAGAAGTTCTAGAAATCTTCCCCCTGTCCTGTTTGACATGCTCAGCAACCTGCCCTGGCCTCTCTCCTTGTTCCCAGGCCATTCTAGATACCGATCCTTTAGGGTGTGGAAAATGCCTTCTCCCAGTCAGTCACCTATCTACCTACTTTCTCTGTGGTATTCTTTCTTGAGCAGAAATCCTTCATTTTTGAAGAAGGAAAATATATTTATTTTTGCATATTGTTTAAGAAACCTTTCCTCATTCAACATGTGTACAATTTTCTCTTACATTTTCTGCTACTAGCCTTGTATTTTAACTTCACAGTTGAGTCTTAAATTCATTTGGAGTTTATTTTTTTGTTATTCATTCATTCATTTATTTAGAGACAGGATCTCATTCTGTGATCCAGGCTGGAGTACAGTGACGTGATCATAGCTCACTGTAACCGCAAACTCCTGAGCTCATGGGATCCTCCTGCCTCAGCCTCCCATGTAGCTGGGACTACAGGTACATGTCACCATGCCCAGTTAATTTTTTAAAAATTTTTGTACAGACGTGGTCTTGCTGTATTCCCCAAACTGGTCTCTAACTCCTGGCCTCAAGTGATCCTCCAGACTCGGCCTCCCAAAGTACTAGGATTACAGAATCGAGCCATTGCAACCAGCTGGAGTTAATTTTTTAAATAAAGGACATAAGATACAGTTTTAATCTTATTTTTCTGTATATGATTAGCCAACATCCTAACTTATCTACTAAATATTCCATACCTAGCCAAACTGGTTTGTGATGCCTCTTTAGAATATACCAAGTTCCAATGTACCTGCTCTGCTTCTGGGCCCTGTGAGCTCATCCATTTAGCTGCTTGTCTATTCCTGTGTTATCACCTCATTGTTTCTGTTATTATGACCGTGTAGTAAGGCAGTATTTGGTAGGTCAGTTCGTTTTTCTTTTCTCAAACTTTCCTTAGCTATGCATGGACTTTTATTCTTTCATACGAATTTTAAAATCAGCTTGTCATTTCCTCACAACTCACAAAATTAGAACTTTGAATGGAATATCATTAAATTTGTAGATTAATTCTGAGGAAAATTAATATATTTGTATATTATCATTGTACCCATGAACATGATATATGGCTTTATTTATATCTTATATACTTGAATAGAATTTTAAAATTTTCTCAGTAAAGATCTAATGGGTTTACTGGTTAATTTTCAGATACTTTATAACTGTGCTGCTATTTTAAATGAAACCTTGTTTACATTTAATGTTACTTTGTATTTAAGTTTCTAGTTAGTTACTGCTGGCATAGGAAAACATGAATGATTTCTTTTTTAATTGGCATTTTGTCATGTAACTTTGTTGGACACGTTACTAGGACGCAAAACCACCCAATGTTTGTCATCCCCCTCTACCAAAGATTGTGAAGGAAGATTACCACTTCCTCAGCTCTCAAAGGCTCAGCGGTGAGTAAGCAGTATGTGAATTCGGAGATCTCTCTCAGACGTGCCACAGTGAAATCATTAAGGATGATAAGAAGGAGCTCCAAAGCAGAGACTATGAATTCCAACGGCTGCATAAAGGATAAGTGGTCTTGGTGTAAGGCAACAGGGAAGGGTGGGGACTGGGGCGTGAGTGTAACTAGAAGGGGCAGACCTGCTCAGCCTCCACTACTTCTTGCTATGTAGCAACGAAAGTCCAGTTTTCTCACATTGTTACAGCTTTAAGGAGAAGCTCTAAATTTTTGCTTTCACAATGCTAGAAACTAATTGAGATTTTTAAAAATATTGAGTGAACCAGAAATATTACATCTGTTGGCTAGATTTGTTTTACAATCCATTAGTCCACACCCCTGGTCTAAGAGTGTCTCAAGTAGAGGGGACATTAGGGCAATAACTGATTATCACTTCTGTCCCCTACCCTCCCATCCCTTTTTCCATCCCCCTACCCCATGGTGCCTTCACTGTGCAGGGCTCTATTCCTGCCAGCCTGGACACCAGCCTTGTGGGAAGACAGTTTAGAACTTAGGGAAAGAAGGTCGATGCTTGAGAAGGTGTGGGCTGGATCCGGATCATACAGCCTTGGGACCTCCCCAGAGAGCAGAAGTCTAAGATGGGACAGGGACTGACAGCGGGACTACCAGCTTCACCTGAAGTGGTTTGTTCCTGGAACCACACCAGCACTTCCTGGCCTCACTTAAAGAAGAGCAGTTTGGGACAGCCATCTCAGATCAGGGGTCTTCCAGGCATGAGCCCATCTTCCGGACCTAAGCCAGCTCTCCACAGTGTCTTTAGTTGCTGGTAAGGGCTGAATGGTGTCCCCTGCACCCACCCTGCCAAATTCATATGTTAAATCCTAACCTCGAGTACCTCAGAATGTGACTGTATTTGAGGACAGGGCCTTTAAAGAGGTAATTAAGGCAAAATGAGGTCAGATGTGTGTGCCTTAGTTCAAGTAAGACTGGTGTCTTACTCCCTGTAAGAAGAGATTAGGACACAGACACAGAGGGAGGACCATGTGCAGACACCCAGAGATGACAGTCATCTTATAGATGGCCGAGAAGACTTAGAAGGAACCAACCCTACTGACACCTTGATCCTGGACTTCCAGCCTCCAGAATTGTGAGAAAATAAATTTCTGTTGTTTAAACCACCCGGTATATGGCACTTTGTTATGGCAGCCCCAGCAAACTAGTACATTTGGGAAACTGAGGTACAGAGTTGGATGTGAAGGTTTATTGGGATCAATGTTAGGAAATCCTACAAGAACGGGAGGAAGGCGGAATCGGGCAGGGTGAGAAGTGGGACTGCAAAGAGGCTGCGACCACGGTGGAGTTCTGGAGCCGGACGTCCGTCAGGGCCGTTCCACGTTGAGGAAAGGGACCTTTGCGTGCGTACATCAGTCATTCTCGAGATGAAGGGACGTGCTTGTGCTCCCAGGGGAATATTCGGCAATGTGCGGAGACATTCTTGGCTGTCACGCTAGAGTGGAGGCATGTCCTCTACTGACAACCCAGGCGGTAGAATTGAGAGGTGCTTCTTACCACCGTACAGTGCACAGGGCACGCACCCCCTTCAACAGAGAGCCGTCCAGCCCTCGTGTCGGCAGTGCTGAGCCCGAGAAACCCTGCTCTATCGACACATCCACAGCCATTGGCACGGGCTGCTCGGGCAAGGGCGTGACCTTGGGCAGGTCTACCCGGCCGAGGCCATTCCCAGGGAGAGGAGTAGCTGCGAGCTGCCGGTAGCCCATGTTCTCAGCAGCGGGGAGACGGGCGTGTTTGCCGTGAAGAGAGGATCTGGACAGAGCGAAGTGTCCACTCTCTGAACCCTCAGATTTCTCTAATAAAAATCCCAACCAACCACGGGCAGGGCACTGTCCCGGAGGCTTTACTTACGAAATCTCACTGAAGCCTCAGGAGAAGCCCAAGAGGTGGGTTTTATGAGCCCATTTTGCAGTCCTCTGCTCTGCCAGCTGAGCTCTGGGAGGGACATCAGCCCACTTTGTAGCACAGGAGTCTGAGACTCAGAGAGGGCCAATCATTCCCCCAAGGTCACAGAGCTAGCGAGTTACAGGTCCAGAATCTGAATCCAGGCCTGTGAGCCTCCGCAGTCTGGCTCTGTGCAAGCGGGAAGGGCAACCTTTGCTAGAATGAGAGCAGCACATGTAGGAGAAAGAGGACCAACTACAGGCTTAACCCAGAATTAATATGAAACCCCGCGTCAAAGCAACACGAAGTCCTGAAACTAGCTCTGATACTGCACAAACATCATGGGGGCCAGACCCCGGGCTCAGGATATCTGGGGTGGAGCGTCCTGCCACCTTTATGACCACAAACATTAATGGGTCACCAGAAATAATCCCTCTCAGGAGGAGGACTTTTATTTTTGTGGCCCTACAGAGAAAGCATGGACCTTAGGACTTTGTAGGATGGCAGAAACTATGAAAAAGAAAAAAAAAGCCACTTCCCAGTAGTCAACTGTATAAAAATAATTTTATTTACTACTGTAAATAAAGTAGTGCAAAGAGTAGTTTGGACCCACAGTATTGCATTACTGATTTATTTACTACCTTAGCAGCATATAGTATACAGACATTCTGCTCCTCCTCTTACACACACACACACACACACACACACACACACAGACTCAGGCAGGCATAAGGGGCGGGGATGACACGATGGGCTAAAGGCTTGCTCTCCGTGTATTCCGCCGCTGCCAGTCTATTCTAATGGGTAATTCATGGAGAAGAGTACACTTAAACACTAAGAATCTCTTAAATGTTACTTCATGGATTGCAATTGAAATGTAAAAGATATCCAACAACATCATTAAATGATTTGGAAGCACTAGGACCCTAGAAAAATTCAAGGAGAAAAATGTAAACCAATTTACAAAGCCATCACCTTCCCTGCCTTTCCAGCCATAAACTATTTATTTCAAGGTGCCTTATAACTGCTGGGTCTTGGAAGTCAAAGAGAAATCTGTCAGTTCAGCTTTGAGGCAAACACAGGTACCAAAAATACTACCTGGCTTGTAGAGAAGTCTCAGTTTTCTGTTCTTATTTTCCATAAAAGGGAATGAACGATGATGCACTGAGATTCTTAAACTACATCTTAGCGTATGAGAATCCAGATACGCCACAGGGCGAACTGTGACTCCTGATACACACAGTCACAGGAACGAGGGTCTGGGATGACCCAGTAAACCTCCCCACACATCCCACGACCAAGACGTTCCTTGTATGTGTTTGGTAGCCTTTGGTATAACGACTGCCTGCTCTGGGTACTTCCTTATAGTTAGATTTTTAAAAAAATGACACCAAGTGCAAACTTCGCATCTAGTTGACAAGACATTTAAGGTGTTTATCAGGACAATGGCCTGGCCCCAGCTTTCCCATACCAGCCGTTCAAAGGGTTCTCTCTCATCTGGAGAGACCTGGAGAGCACAGTTCACCCACGTGGCTCCGGGGTAGTAGCGACCGTGGGCTGGTCCTGGGCAGAGGCATCTGCAGCTGGAGGCACAGCTGGGCTCGCAGCGGATGTGGTGGGGTCTGAGGAGGAGCGAGCTGGTGCTGGAGAACTGCTGGCTGCAGAGACACACGCACCACAGGGGCTGAGTGTTCGAAACGGTGCACGCAGGACCCACGACCACGCCTAGACTCCAGCAAGCCTGGAGGAGACGCCTCCGGTCTGGCGACCCTGACACTAACTAGACAGGCAACTTTGGACCCATTATCTAGGTTTTCTGGACTTTGGTGTACCCTTCTATAAAATGACAGGTTGGAACGGACATGCAAAGCTTTCTGATCTCCTGAGATTCTAAGTTATCATTACTACATTTCTGCCATAATGTCCAGACAAATATTTTGATTTAAACAAACAAACAAATAACCCTTTGATTTATGGTTAGTGAGCTGTGGTTATATCTTTTTTTCCTGCAATGTCAATGGAATTCCTACAATGCAAGCTATGAATTAGACCAATCAATGAGGAGCACTGGTTTTATTCACATTCTATTTGGATTGTGTGCCAAATGTGGTTTAAGTTATTTTATTTAAATAAATGTGCATATGTTTTGAAAAACATAATTACTAGGTTTGATTATATATCAATCTACTATTAATAAGGAGGTTGGACCACATCAACTTTAGGAAAGCTTATAGTTTTATACTTGATGTAGTTTTCAGATGGGGGGGGATTTGCCTCCCAGGGCTGGAGACATTTTTTGGTTGTCTCCACCCTGGGGGAGGGGGTGCTACTGGCATCTAGTGGGTGGAGGCCAGGGAAGCTGCCAAGCACCCTACAATGCACAGGACAGCAGGGTCCCCTGCAGCACAGCACACTCTGCCTCCCAATGTCATCAGCGCTGAGGCCGACGCACCTGCTTCATGTACTGACACTGAGACCTGCCCTGGCTGAGACTCTAGGCACTGGAGCCTGCCTTCTCTGCCCTTTTAACAGCCGTGTGGCCTTGGACAAGTTACCTGCCTTCCGTGTGCCTCCAAAAAGTGGAAAAAATAAAAATGTCTGGACCTCCTTGAGTTCTTACAAGAGTTAAATAAGTTAACAAATATAAAGGGCTTAGAACAGTGTCAGACACTGGTGAGTACTCAACAAATGTTAGCTGCTCCTACTAGTGACCTGGTTTGCCATGGCGATGCGTTAAGATTTATTAATTCCAGGTGCATGGCTCACGGGGCTGATGAGAGTTGGTGCATCTGTTTCTGGAATGCCTAAAAGTTCTGTTTCAGGCCCCAGCAGCCTGAGAAAACAGCACAAACTTTGAAGCCAGAAAGACCAGAAGTCAAACAGCTCTGACATTTACCAGCTGTTTGATCTTAAGTTCCTTTACTTCTCTGAGCTGTAGTTTCTTCATCTGTGAAACGGTGATAACAACTTGCAGGGTTGCATGAAGTATGGTTAGCTCAGAGGCCACAGTCTGTGCAAAGAATTGTTAGTTTGCCTTTGAGCAGCAATCTTAATTAACCTCAGCCATGTTTTAGTCTCACACAATTCCCAGTAGGTGGGGCCATTTTTAAAGGTTCCCAAATGTCCATCCTGAAATGTACAGACATTCAGAAGACGCCACCACATGCTGACAATCCAACTTCTAGATAAAAATCCTTCAAGAGTTCCACCTCCAAACACCTACAGTCAGCCCAAGGGGCCATTCTGGGAAGTTCAGGATGGGCTTTCAGACTTGGCTTTCCCGCATTATGTTCCGGAATTCTCCTTAGGGTCCCTTTCCAACATCTACAGAGGATGCTGTGGACTCAGAGACTATTCTGAAAGAACAGGACAGTGGGGGGAGGGTAGGATGTTGTAGAATGATGTGACGTTTCTAGGGTCATTAGAGCTATCGCTGCTGTAGGTGATCCTGTGACTAGAGGCCCAGTAATGAGGTACAAAAACCATTTCACTGCAGTCAGGAGACTTGGTCTAGGCAAGTCCCATCTGCCACTAACAGGTGACTTTGGGATAGGTAGTGGATGGCAGACATTTCAGTTCTAAAGTGCTTGAATCTCATGGGGCTCAGTTTCCTCGTTGGGGTATTGAGGGTCTTGGATTAGAAAGTGTGCAAACCCCCTTTGATTCTGACATTTATCTTTCCGAAAATCTCCGAGGAAGTTAATACAGGACTAAGGCATGTATTTTCAAGCTCGGAGAATGTTTAAATCACCATGGTAACAAGATAAATCAGCAATCAGTTTTCTGATTGAAAAAAAAAGTGCCAATGTGTAAATGTAGAAGGAATGCATAATTAGCGTTGCTACCATTTAAATCATCTGGTAAGAGCATAATAAAATACTTGATGTTTCTACAGTAAATTTGTCATTATCTGTGTGAGAACTCTCCCCCTTCCACTGGGGGTTTACAATCACTGCAAAAGCCCCCCTACAGCCCATCCTAATTTTAAAGTGGCCTCTTTGTCTCTGCTCACTTGGGATACGTGCTAATTTTATTACTAGACTAGAATCAAGGTAGCCAGGAAAATAAGCGTGCTGTTTAAAAAAATTACAGAGTATACTGCGGAGCCAAATCGAGGTGATTTGTGGATTACTTGCTGCCTGGGGGATCATTTTCTGTATATTAGTAAGAATGATCAAGCGGTGGCCCAAACCACGGCCCACGGGCCAAATGCGGCCGCTGCCTGCTTTTGTGTGACTCACGATCTAAAAATGGGTTTTACATGTTTACGTGGTTGAACAAAAATCAAAAGAAGAGTAATATTTCACAACATGAAAAATATATGAAATTCTCAAGTAGTTCTTCTGGAGTAGTAAAATATATATATATATATATATATATATATATATATATATATGAAATTCAAATTGTGTCCATAGTAGAGTTTTATTAGAAACCTAGCCACAATGGCTGCTCTTGAGCTAAGAAGGCACAGGTGAATAGCTGTAACAGAAATGGCTCCGAAAGCCCAAAATGTTTATTATCTGGCCCTTTACAGAGAAAGTTTGCTGGCCCTTGTTGTGGACCATTGTAGGAAAAACATCTGCTTGCAATTGACTGGATAGGAGCATAAAAGAAAGAAAAATATGACAGAAAATATTGGGTTAATACTGAAATGGCAGAATGTTTGCAAAGATGAGAAGCAATAGAGAAGCCCTAGAAATGGTATGCTAGGGATAAGATCTAGCCTACTCCATCTGAGCCTCTGGGCCTACTAGAGCCGAGTACAGGTATAAGATTCACATCACTGAACCATTTCCTTTTTTCTTTCCTTTTTCTTTCTTTCTTTTTTTTTTTTTTTCCTGAGGTGCGGTCTTGCATGTTGCCCAGGCTGGTCTCAAACTCTTGGCCTCAAATGATGCTCCTTCCTCAGCTGCCCAAAGTGCTAGGATTACAGGCATGTACCACCATACCTGGCAGAAACATTTCTTATGAGTGGCCATACTACTAAGTGCCAAGTGTAATGAGATAGGACCAGAGTACAACCTCACCTTTAAATCTCTCTGACGATAAGGCTACTGGTTTTTTCATGAGCACCGCTTTGTGACATTTTACTGTAATTTTAGTAGAAACCTCATTAACTAGAAATGCAGAAGACAGGAAAAGACAAGGAAAAGGATTAATGAATCTTGTTCGTATCATCTTACTCTTTTCAAATGAATGCCAGGCTCACAACTTAGCCGGAAGGGAAGCGATGGCTTAAATTATAAATATATTGACTAGACTCACTTTGGTTTAAAAGGTTACCGAGTTGTACCTTGGGGCTGGAAGTTCTGCAGATCTTGTTCTATAGTGTATGTTCTATTTAGACATAAGGTTGGCACTAATACGAGCAAGGCAGGGCTCTTTCTTTGAAATGGTGACTTCTATTTTCTCCCTCTGTTCTTCCCTTTCCCTGCCTTTGGGTGGCTGGTCAGGCCCCAGGCTTTTTTGTTTTTTGGTCTCAGGGGAGATTTGTGGAAGGGCAGAGGTGGAAATGGCGCCAGACTTACTTTACTTTGGGATTTTTTTGTTTCTCAAAAGTCTGATCCATTAAGGCCATTATGTTTGGTGTCCTTGACCAGGAGGGAAGCGGGAGAGTGCTTTTGAGATGCAGCCGGCAGGAAGAGCTTTCTGGAGCATGTCTGTGGGTTGCACCCGCAGCGGGGCCCTTACCTTTCTGCTCCAGCAGTCTGAAGCAGAAACGAACAGTGGGGAGCAAAAAGGCTACTGGCGCCGGCATTACCAGCGATGATGGAACTCCTGGGTGACCCAGAAGCTGTGAAGCCAATAACCTGGAGGGGCAGTTTAGGCCCAGGGTGACGTGTGTTCTGCTGTCAGACTGCTGACTCTCTGAGTGACCCTAGGGCCACCCAAGACCCGGGACCTCTGCACCACCTTGGGAGGCATTAGCCTCAAGAAGGACTGAGCTGTCAGCAATACAAGCAGGAGTCAAAAACAAGCTCCCTTGAAGGAAATAAAAGTGCCGTACAATATTCTTTGTGCACTATCTTGGTACTTTTGATAGATTTGTCAAGGTCTTTGTTTAGATGCTTTAAAAAAGAGTTTTATGTTTTAGAAAGAGTCTAACAGCATAGAAAAGCATGCGAGGCGCTGGTCATTAAGTCTGTTACTTCCTGAGGTAAATCAGGCTAGGTAAGTGCAGGCGCTACCTGGCGTCAGCGTGTTGTAATCACAGGTAAGAATGCCCTGGATGGAGGACATTCGTTCTTGGGAGCCACCAGCTGACTTCTGTGGTGTTCTAGAAAATTTCAATTGTGCGTCGTTTTTGTTTGGTTCTCTCAACTACGACAGGCCATGGGTGTCCTATTATTTCTTCTATTTTACAGAAGAAGAAACAGAGGCACGGATAGGATGCCTCCTTTGTCCAAGGTCACACAGCCAGCGGCAGTGCCGGCATCTCGGCAGCCTGGGAACTGCCGTGCTTCACTGCCAGCCTTCTGAGAGTGGGACATTTGATGTGGCGGACGCCGTGACGAGTCGGCCACATATCCTGGCGCTTGTAAACTCAGGAGGGAATGAAGGTAGCTGGAGCTGAACGCAACACGGATGGACAGCTCAACTGAAAGGCTTGACTATAAATTGCTAATTTTTAAAAACAACTGACCAGAAAAAAATACAAATCACGAACTGACAAAGCTCCCCAACTTGTAGCAACAACCCTCACCCAAAGCTGCTGCTGGGAGGCTCCTAACTTTTAAATCCATTTCCTCTTCTTACACTGTCACTCAGCACCCAGAGTCCCTTACTGCACTGGCTTTACAACGAACACCCGGCTTCGCCAGCACCTACCGCCAGCTCCCCCGCTCCCCTGGGACAGGCCCGGAACCTCGCACCCCAGCTTATCAGGGAGACTTCTTTTTCTTTTCTTTTCTTTCTTTCTTTTTTTTTAAAGTCAAAGTCTCAGTCTGTGGCCTAGGCCGTAGTGTATGTAGTGCCGTGGTGTCATCATAGCTCACTTCAGCCTCAAACTCCTGGGCTCAAGCAATCCTCCTGTCTCAGCCTCCTAACTACAGGTGTGTGCCATCACACCCAGCTGATTTTTTTACTTTTTTTAGAGACAAGGACTTGCTATGTTGCCCAAGCTGGTCTTGAAATCTTGGCCTCAAGAGATCCTCCTGCCTTGGACTCCCAAATTGCTGGGATTCCGGGTGTGAGCCACTGTACTTGGCCTTTAATACTAATTTTAACAGGCATGGTGGGGACCAACATGAGGGCATGCTTTGGAAACGTGTGGAGACTTTTTTTTTTACTTCTAGGCTTTTCCTACTCAAGATATGGTCTACCGCATGGGCATCACCTAGAAGACTGTTAGAAATGTGGAATCTTAGCGCCGACCCCAGGCTTCCTGAACCAGAATTTGCATTTAATAAAATGCTGGAATGATTCATGTGCACATTAGAATTAAGATGCACTGGGATAAAATTTACATATTGAAATCAACATTATTTTATTATAATTAGTTTCTTTTTATTACTCCTTTATATTGCTGTTAGAGCACTGCATTGATTTTTTTTAAAATGTGTGTAGGTAGGTTAATTATCATGAATTTCATTTCAAGGTACTAAAAATTGTGTTATAAAATATTTCTTAGGTGAGGGGGCGATGGGTTTCAGACAGATGACAACCGTTGTTTTAAAGTATTTTGATTCTGAAAAAAAAAAAAGTTTGAAATTCTGCCACCCTACATCCTTTCTAGGCTTTTATTTCTCTATCCGGGCCGGCAACTTCACTCTCTGGCCTCCATTTCCTCATGTGTAAGCTGAAGGGCATAGAATTAAATAATTTTTAAGGTCCTGTCCAGGTGTAGCCACATCCAGGCTGGTAGAGAGGGAAGGAGGTAAGTGCCAGAAGATGCAAATGAAAGTGTTTGAGAAAACAAAGAAAATGTGTGAAAGAACCACAGGGACAAAGGAAGGGAAAAACACATCACAGGACGGGAGGGACACAGAGACAAGAACGGACTGATAATGCAGCGGTGAAGACAGGGAAGGAAGACAGGGAAGAGACGACTTCTGATCAAAGCAATTGCACCCGCCCATGAATTTTCATGGCTACCAGCTGGCATAAAATCATAAAGACAAATTTCGGCTCCTCTAACGGAATTGCATTTGTAATAATCATAACAATATTTCTACAGAGTAAAAAATGACAGAGATAATTTGAAATGGAAAACACTGACAAGATGCAAAATAAATGTCTCTACCTGGCAACAAATTCAGGGACGGGACAGAATTTGCATGAGGGGAATTTATTAACTGGCAGACTCCAGGCATTGAGCCTGGAAGGTTGCGATGGCTCCTTGTTAACCTCCTCAGGTAAATCAGAGGGAAATGATTCCGTGAGAGCCTCTCCCAACAGTGACTTCCTCGTCACCGTGGAAGAGCAGGGAACACACGCTCCTTTCGCTTTTCATTATCTGCGACATGAATATCAGCTACGCAAGTGCTCAAATGCCATGTCCACTCCTAATTTGTCCATTCGTAAATGTCTCTGTTAGCCTTAGTGAGTTATTACGTCCTTTTGGAGCCGTCCAAGATGGCGGGAGACTAACTTTCCACTGGGAGACGTCTGTGGGCGTTTGTGAGCACCTACTAAGCGTGATGGGACTAGCACCCGATTCTGACCTAGCTGAGGGTCTAGTAGGAGAGATAAACATTGTAGCTAACATTTACTGGGAGGGTTTTATATGCCAGATAAATAGAACAGCTAATGTTTAACTACGGTTGTCATTTTGATAAGTGTCTTACGTGCATTTTTTTCACTTAACACTTTTTCCATTTCACATCCTGGAAAGTAGCCGCTTATTATAACCTCATTTTATTGAGGAAGGTTAAATAGCTCACCCTAAGTCACAGAGCTAATCAGTAGCCAAGCCTGGATGCTGGGCCTAGACGGAAGCCACTGGGGCTCCTGTGTCCATAACTACTCTTCCACGCTAGCTCAGAAAAGCAGCAGCGATCAGTGGAAACCACTCTAGACCAAAGCCCACTTTGCATTCCGGCTGGATCCCTCCCTTTCAGCCCATGTGCTGGGTATTTTTATGCATTGTGTGTGTTTGTCCTCTCCCGCATGTGATTGCTTAACTGGAATGAACGTGAAGACTTCACACTGCAGGGGGCTTTGGAGCTGGGTTTTCAGGCACATCAAGGTAGAATTCTGATAGAAGATGAATTTTCTTTTCTTTTTTTAATAAGCTATTCTTTTCTATTTTGCATTTGGATTCAGTTGGAATAGAAGATGATTTTTCAATGGGAGACGACATATGAGTTCAGTTTCTTAAGCTCTTTTAAGAAAATCCTTACTTTGAAAAATACAATAACTTTGCAGCCTCCCACCAGCCAGGGATTATGACCCCCCCCCAGGACCCCCACCCCCACCCCAGGGAAGGGCCATTCTAAAGACAGGAAGTAGCACAGCCAAGGGCGTGAGGAGGTAGAGTGTAATTTTTCTGGTAAAGAATCCATACTTTTTTATATGGCCTCGTTTTTTTTTTTTTTTTTTTATAAATCTTTACCTGGGACAGACTGGAAATACTGCACAATCCAGGCAATCCATACAGACAGCAGGAAGGTTCCCAGGAAGTAGATCTGCAAACAGCCGAAGCACGTGTCAGGTGACTGACAAGGGGCAGGGGCACAGGAGTGGGGCAGGGGGATGTGACACCCACCAGGGCTGAGTGCAGGATGGCGCCCCAGACGAGCCGCATGTGAAGGTAGAGCCAGGCCAGGGAGCAGGGGCTGAAGGACTCCTCGTTGCTGTGGCTCCAGCACCTGCAGACAAAGCCCAGGGAATGGTGACAGGTCGGCCGGCTTTGGTGGCACGACTCTTGACTGGTATTTTCAGATCCTCAAGCCCACGTTCTTCTGCTTTCCTTACAAACAAGCACACTCGAGATGCGAGACAGAGAAATAAAGCCAGTTCTAAGTGCTTTGGCCTGACCTGAAATTCTGGGATCCTGGCAGAAATCTCAGAAGAAAGGTCAGTCCTGTCTATCCTTAATTAAAAGTCAAGGAACTCTGAAGCACAAGGCCAGACAGAACAATATTTCTGTCTGCGTGTGTGTCCAAAGTCCAGACATAGAATCTCTCTCTACCTTTCAGAAAAGCATGTGTTTTATTTTTTCCACTCTCGTAGAAATTCTTGCTCAGCACTTGAACGTCAGGTCAAGTACCTTCTATATATCGAGCCTCAGATACTAAAAAAGGGAAATAAATAGCTGAGTGTTCTCTAATAGAAGCAATTTCTGGGTCCTTTTTATAACAGCTGACATTATAACATAAGGGTAAGACTCACTTTCACCAAGAAGCAAACACCACGTGGGCTACCCTGGATTCCACAGTACTAGAGAGGCTCCGAGCTCACCTTTCGTATAGTTCCCGGAGAATGGAGATGTTATTAGAATGGATAGTTGAGTCAATTTCCAAAAAATCCAAAATATGGTGTGGGATTGTAGCACCTTCCTCAATTAGCAGGGCCAGGTTAAAAAATCCCTAAAAACAAGTGACAAACCAAAGTCATCAACGACTTGTAATAAAACCCAGACACATACCCTTCATCAGAATGTAAACTTTTACAACCTCTGAATTTTTTTTTCTTCAGTTTCTAGAGCCAGATGGTTTTGTCATCTTCATTGACAAATTGTTTCCCTAAATATATGCATCTGGGAAGTTTATTTGCAGGAGAGCCAGGAGGCTTTCAGAGGATGCTGTGTCTCCCATCTGCTCAGAAGCCAGTCAACCGGGAGGTCTGTCCTTTCTCGCTCATTCTCCCAAGACAGAACTTGCTGGAAAACGTGCCCTTGTGTCATCAACAAAACCAGAATACTGAGTCGAAGGCAATGTCCACCGACAAAAGGTTTCTGTGGCTGAGGGTGTGTCCCCTGACTGTCATTCCAGTGCAGAGTGTCTCCCTGATGCACAGAATAACATATGGGCATTGGCCCAGCTTCCCTGGGTCACAAGTCCTCTTGGCACAGATGGCCACCTTTTCCCCCACCTCTTCCTCCAGCATCTTGTTCTGGGCTCTCGGAGGTGGGACCTACCTTATTGGGCTGTATGGATCCAACAAAATGACACAGTTAAAGGGCCTGAGCTTTAATGGAGGATGGATACTGTTGCTCTACCTGGAGGAAATGCACTCTCCACCATGAGCCAAGCACGTGGCCAGACTAAGAAACAAGCAAAAACCCATGTGGTACTTACCGTTAGGGCTTTACAAATTACACTGCATTGTTGCCCTTCAAAGAATCCACGATCACGGGTTAATGGCTTATATCCTCCCTCAGACCCTGCCTTTCAGTTGCCATTGACAGCAATCTAAGTGAAAATCACCATCCAACAGATCATACACTCCAGAATTCTCACAACTATCTTAGGTAGCAATCATGAAACTACTAGCAGCTAACATTTTCTGAGTGCTTGCTGTATGCAAGGCATTGTTCTGTTTTTATATATGTTCATTTACTTCTCATGACAACAAATTGATATATGTACTATTATCCTCCCTATAGATAAGGAAACTGAGGTACAGAGAGGTTAAGGAACTTGCCCAAGGTCACACAGCTGGAAGGTGGCAGAGCTGGGATTTAAACACAAGCGGACAGGACCCAGAGTCCCAAACCTTAACCTCCACCATGGTACCAAATAATCTCTACATAGATGAAAGTGTTAAGTATCTTTAAGATGCGCACACACACACACACACACACACACACCAGCAGAAAATGAAATACTTCTTCACTCTTTGAAAGGAAGGTACTCTTAAAACATGAGGTAATGAAAAGGAAAAAATGACTTTATAAACTTTTAAAGTCTCTGATCAATGGAATAATAAGATTAAAGTAAGTGGAGAAATAGACTAGGGGAATATTTGTATGCAATGTACTAGCTTACTGTTCATTATCTGTGAGGCAAATATATGAAGAACTAATTATGATTTGAATTTTAAAAAGCATCAAAACTTCAACAGATAAGCAGGTAAAGAATAAGAATAGGGAATTTACATAAAAATATCAAAAGTAAATTATCATAAACAAGTATATATAAAAGTGTTTATCCTCGTTAGTAATTAAATAAATGCAAGTAAAACCAATAAGGAAGTATCAACTTCTCATTATTCAATTAGTAAAATTAAATCATAAAGACATCTAGTGCTGACAAGATTTCAATCATCTTCCTCTACTTAACCACTGCTCGGTGAGGTATTAACTGAAAAACCCTTTCAGAAAGCAAATTGGCAATACACTATCATGTAGTCATAAAACCATTTAGACCGCTTGATTCAGTAATACTATCTCTCAGATTATAAGTACCCAAACGAAGAGAAAAGATGGAAGTATGAAAATATCCATTGTAGCACTAGCTATAATTGTCACACAATAGGAAACAACCTCCAAGTCTTCCTTGCTAGACTATAAATCACATGAAGGCAAGAGTATTATCTGTCTTTTTTATCTCATGTTCCCACTGCTAAGTGTTGTCTAAGACATGGTAGGATTAGATAAATAGGTGTTGAAACAATGAATGAGTTAGCAAGAAAAAGAATGAGTACCCACCAATAAGGTACAGTGTAAGATATTATAGTCCATTAGCTCAACAGAATATGGGGCAGCTATTAGAGTAATAATTAAAGAGACTATGCAATAAAATGCACACAGTCCTACAATGAAAGATAAGACAGATTTTAAAAGTGGCAGGTAACATAGATAGCATTACAGACACATTTGCCAGTAGGCAGAGACTACAAGGGAACATGAGGCCATAACAGAGTAAAAGTCCCTGTCATGGAATTATGGGTGCATTTTTTGATTTTTTTTTAATTTAAAAATTACCCTTTATTATACCAGCTGGGCAACATAGAGAGATCCCCATGTCTACAAAAAAAAGGAAAAAAAATTATTCTTTATTGCTTTTGTAACACTGTCTTCCCCAAAAATAAAAATAAAAATTGAAAAAGAATTATCCAGGCCTAGTTTTAAATGACAGGACATACAATCAAGAGAGTTTGTTTCTATAGAAAATCCTTTTAGGAGCAACTTCTACTTCATTCCAGAGGAATAATAATAGAATAGATCATGTTCATTGAGTGTACCCGGAGTTGGGCTCGGAGCTTTATACCGAACGACTCATTTAATCCTCACGACCTACGAGGTAGCTGCTATTATTACCCCTGTTAACAGATGAGCAAATGGACACTCAGAGATTTAGTGACTCGCCATGCACAAAGAGCTGTGAAGTGAGAGAGACATGGGATTTTAACCCAGGTACATGACCGCTCTGATATAGTACCTCCATTAAAAAAAAAAAAAAAAGACAAGACTCAGGTAGGAATGAGTTTCCAACTTCTATTCTGTGTTCAGATTCTAAAGCACGGCACCAAAACCTGTTGCATAAAGACGCTAACAGCCATTCCAACATCACGAAAATGACCCTGAGGGCCTTGCAGTAGAACTTCAATTAGCTAATGGAGAAGGAATGAGGGAAATAGAGAACTGTCATTAGAACACCGCAGCAATAACTGCTGCAGGCAAGATCTGTTAAAATTTGTGGGTAAAAGTTTGAGAAACAAGAGATCTGCATAGTTTCGAACCCTCTCCCTAAGGTCTGTATAAATTAGAATGGGAAAAATACTGACTTTACAATGGAGAAACCACCCTAACCAAGCGATTGAGCTTGACCTCACAGGTAATAAGACATACTGGCATTAAGTGCCCCTGCCAGATACAATGTCCTGAGGACACAGTGCCTCTACAGCATGCTTGCCCCAAATGTATAACTTCTGTCTATTCATGAGAATAGATTTAGTCACAAATCAGGGGACTTTCTATAAACCACCCAACCAATACTCTCCAAAAGTATCACGGGTCATGAGGATGAGAAAAGACCGAGAAACTGTCATAGATTGGAGAAGACTGGAAAGAAACTATGACAACGAAATATAATGTGGGATCCTGAGTTGGATCCTGAAACCGAAAAAGGACATTAGTGGAAAAACTGGTGAAATCCATATAAAGTCTGAAGTGTAGTTAATAATTCCCATCCCAGAATTCATTTCTTACTTTGATAACTGGCATTGTGGTTATAAAAGATGTTAACATTAGAGTAAACTGTGCAAAAGGTATACAGGAACTCCCAACTCTTTTTGCAACTTTTCTATAAATCTAAAATTATTTCAAAATAAGAAACTTCAAAAAAAAAAAGTCATTGAGAGAAAAGTCGTCTCACTGATGTACGCATTGGTCTAGTCGTACAAGCGAACCAATTCCTACTATGGGCATGCTTCTAATTTCTGAAGTTTCTACCTGGTGAGTCAGTCTGTTAGAATCTGGTAGAAACATGCTCAGATTAGGAGCCAGAGACTGGGTTTAGGCTCTGGCTGCTTTGCTTCCTACTTGATTTTTTGGCCTTGAACAATTTATTACCTTGCTGTATCTTTGCCTATAAACTGGGTATAGATAGTCCCTACCCCCCACTGGATTGTATGGGAATGGTATGAGGAGCACAGTGGATTTTCAATGAAGGTCACCATTAAGGCTAGCGTCCTCGCAGGGCTGTTGCGCAGGGTGTGTGACATGGATGAACAATGCCTTGTGGACTGTGTGGTGTACGGAGACGGAAAGGATCGTTAGGCCCCCAGGCCTCGCAAGCTCGCACGCGGGCAGCCCCAAAGAGTGCTGCCGTTTACCTGGGAGTCCCCATCCAGCGCGGCCTGGGCATACATCTGCACGGACAACTCCAGGTCCTGGGACTGGTTTTGGTGGCCATAGTAGTACAGGTCCCCCATTTTCAAGTATGCTGCAGAACACAAAGCACAGAGGCATCTGTCAAGTGGTTTTACTTCAGACTTTCATTTTAAATCGTCGGCCCACTCTCGTGCCTGAGCATTTTGCCTATTCGAATCTGAAAACAGAACATCTTTATGTTGCCTTGGTGTGTCAAGAGGAAAAAAAAAGACAGCTTTGCCCTGAGCACCCCTGTTTCTAGACACGTTTTCTGTTCTGCCAAGTAACTCTCCTACATAGCAGTTTGTGAGACTCTCAGGCTGCAGCCTCACAGGCCCGTCGGCCAAGGCTGTTGTGGGCACTTCATTTCACATCTGAAATTTTGCTGCCCATGTTCGATGTCTCTTATGGGTATCTCTTTGTTTTAGCCACGGATTTTATTTTCCTTCTGAGAAAAAACTTGTTTAAGAGTATATGTATCATACATAATGAGTGAGATGTGCACCGTCTGGGGGATGGTCATGCTGGAAACTCAGACTTGTGGGGGGAGGGGGGAAAGGGCATTTGTTGAAACCTTAAAATCTGTACCCCCATAATATGCCGAAATAAAAAAAATAAAAAGAGTATATGTATCATGCAATGTCCAATCAGAAAAACAAGAATCCATTTCGGATATTTCAAAAGAGGGATTTTACCCTGGGGAAGTAGTTACCAGTGTGTTGGAAGAGCTGAAAAGACGAATGGGAAACAATGGTAACCCAGAGATCAGCAATGAGGAAGCCACTATTTTCCCGAGGGCTGGGGAGCCAGAGGGTGGGTGTGATGTTTCCAGAGCCCAGAGCCCCCTGGGAGCTGAAACCAAAGAGGATGGAGTTGCCAGGCAGGGGCTGGGGCCATGGAAATGCAGCCACTGCCAGAGAAGCAGTTCAAAGCAGAGAGAAGGGGAGAAACATTAATTAATACTTGGGCTTCTGCTCCCATCCTGCAGTCTTCTGCCAGGGCCTCCTGTTGGCTGAAACTAATCAGAAGCCGGTGGGCAGAGGGGTCCAGGAACTGAAGCTCCTGTAGGCAGCCCCCCACCTTGCAGAGCACAGCAGAGGAAGCCCAGAATACATCTGAGGGGAAAAAGGGGAAGGACTGGCCCAGGAAATCGCTCCGTCATAGCTTTCTCTTTTGAACTCTCACTGACTTGGAAGAAATGATGGGTTCAAGCACACGAGGGGGCAGTGGGTGAGGAGAGTGCCTTGCGGGAGGCTGAGAGTTGCATTTAGCCACGATTTTAATAGTAGAGACTTTTCACTTTCTTTCCTAATTGCTTAGAAGTATCACACGTCACATGAAGCTGTTAGATGTTCCCTGTTACTAAAGACTAAAAGCCGCTAATGCTTCAATTTTGCACCCGTTTTTCTCTATACATACCAAATGAAGGAGCATCGATTTGAAAAACAGAGAAATTATAGTATCTCCAAACACAATTAACACCCAAGTATCTCCTGGCAAGATCCTAAGGGGCAAAGGGGAGAAAAAGTTAATTCATTAATATTTTGGCCAAGTGACCAATTTTGCCTCTGTAAAACCCAATTCATTATCCTTAACCTTAGAGCTTCTACTCGGAGAAGAATACATTTACTTACTGGCCTCTCCTCACAGATGTGTGCTAAATTTGTCTGTGACACTTCAATTCCAGTTTCTGCTGCTAAAACATAATACAGCAAAGCTTCATGCCTAAAAATAGATGATTAATAATAAATTTCACATACTGGCTCTTACTAATATTCACAGAGAGCTTCATATTCAAACATAAGAGAGCACAAAATAAGCAGTATTTTTAAAAAACCACAAAATCATGAATTTTTTTTTTAAATAAACACTGTTAAAAATACTGCATGCACTGATTTATTTTCTATCTTAAAGGCTGAACGCACAGATAAGCCTGGGAGCTAGTTGATGCAACAGCTACCTCTACTGGCTGAGTGGTATGTCGGGACTGGCTGGGCAGTTGTCTATTAGTCTTCAGTCCTTGAATCCTTCTTCCATCCTCACTTAGAGGAGATAAGTGGTATTAAGAAAAACCCATGTGCTTTAGAGTCCTCTGTTTTGTGAAAGGCTTTATACGGCTTAGGATTCTGAACAAGCTCAATTAAAGCTGAGCTTCTGTTGTGCATTAGAAGTTTGGCAAAGGAGAGGGAGTTTACAAGGGGCTTGACCAATGGCCAAAACATATTTGAAAAAATAAATATTCGACACCACTAGTAATTGAATAATTGCAAAATAACGAGTGTCTACTTTTCATCCATTGAAAGAGTGGCACAAGATTCACACATGAAATAATGGCAAGGGCTTGGGGACATGAACATATTCCTATAACCATTGCCAGTTCAAGGGCCAATTAATGAGATGGTTCTGGAGGACAGGAGGGGAAAGTCTTAAAAAATGCATATACCATTCAGCCCTGCAGCTCTCCCTTGAGGGGGGGGGTTATTCTAAAGAAACAATCAGAGACATGTGCAAAGATTCCATTGCCACAGAATTCATGGTAGAGCTATTTACATGAACAGAAAAAGCTGGGAAGAACTTAAATGTCTGAAAAATCAGTGATTAGTTAAATTAACCCATGATGTAGCCACTTTCAATGTGGCCATTAAAAATGATGTGCGGAAGAGTATTCAAAAACACAGAGAAATTTTGATGCAAAATTTTCCATTCAGTGAAAAAAAAAAGCAGGGTATAAAACAATGTATCTCATTTTGCAAAACAAAAATAAAGCTGAACACACATGTACACACATACACATATGCACATACACCAAGAAAAAAAAACTTTAAAATTATCTACCAAAATGGTAACAATACTTATCTCTGTGTGGTAAGGATGCAAGTAATTTTTATTTCCTTCTTTTTACTTATCTGATTTCCTCAATTTTCTATATGTTAACCAGTTTAAGAGTAAAACTCTATTTTAACCATAAGTACTTGTTCCTAAAGCTTCTTTTTTTCTTTCATTTTAAGTAGTTGATATTAATAACTTCTTAATTTTAGCTCCACCTAGGAAGTGATTTAGGGAAGGGCGGGGAAGATTGGGTGAGGGTGAGTAAGGGAAGAAGATTCTGAAATCATCGGTGCTAAACTACTAAAAGCAGCTCCTGGCAGACCAGCCCTTGGAGACGGAGAGAGGTGTTGGGGATCAAATTAGGACAGTCAGACATGCTGCAGGTCACGGGCCACATGGCTGCTGAGTGAGCCAATTCTCAGCCTCTGCGATACCTAAGGCAGCTGACCAATTAGCCATGACTCATGCTAAAGCGAGACGAGGTCGGCTAAGCAGTGTCCCTGCAGAGGCAAGCCAGATAACGAGCCTGCAAGTGCAGCTGCAACAATGCAAAAGACTCTGGGGATTTTCTAACAAAGCCACAAAAATCAAGTTGGGTTGCAAGAATTGTCAGGGCAGACCCAAGACCCCAGACAGAGGTCCTGCAAAGGAAGCCCAGTGGAAAGTCCCTATCGGTTTGCAACAAGATCCTGTTCCTACGGTTTTATAATCTCAAGTGTCTTCGGAGACACTCAGGCTTATGCCAGTGCCTCAGTTTCCACCAAGGATCGATAAGGGAAGGAGATGGTGTAGACCTGCAACCCAAGGTCAAATATCATGCCAGCACCTTCTACTGCCATAATTGGCTGCCATGTGGCTCATGTTACTAAAATGTAATACAATGAATTTTTCTTGGACAGTGGAAAACCAGTAGTCTGGCTGTTAGAAAGGGGGGTGGAGGGAATGCAGGTTGACACTCTCTGTAAGAACACCCACTACAATAAACTTCATAAAGAAAATATCCTGGACTTTAAGTTATCTTGGTGGTGGAGGAGGGAAGAAAGAAACAAGTTTTATCGAAGACTTCTACTGTCCAATTATCATATAAACCAAGAAGAAATGCCATAGAATTCTCAAGCATTTCCATGGAGGAAGCAACTGAAATCCATCAAAAAGGGATGTCTGAAAAGTATTTGATGTCTACAGAAGCACTAAACAGAAATCTCCAGAAACTTGTCTTCCATCTTGCAGAACCAATCACCAGGCACCTGTGCACCCCGAGACCACCACCACCTACTTGCAGATATTGATGTGTGAGCTCCAGGTAGGGGCAGCATAGTCAAGACCAGACTTTCTCAGCTTATTGAAACTTAAGAGACAGCACGCCTCTGCAGAAACCCTACCCACTTTTAGCCTCCCAGCACTTGGCTTTCTCTTTACTGTGTTTCAACAGAAACATCTGAAGTATTAATTATAGATATTTCTACACTTATATTCATGGAACAAACATTTACTCAGCATTTGCCAATTGCAGGAGGCCCAAAGACAAGCCACAAAACTATTGTCCTTCCATGAATTTCCTTAAGATTTAGGAAGTCAACCAGAGCTTCAAGCCTTATTTGCAATGCATTAAAGTGAAATTGTCCCCCAGACAATCATTTTGACAGGGGTGGGGTTGGGTGGGTGCAAGAGAGAAGGGGATTGAGAGACAAGAAATAGTTTAGGGGCACATTTACTCCCCTCCCATTTCAGACCCAGTGCATGCATTTCTAGAACTTTTATAATGACACATCTTAATAATCACTCCTTCGGCTGTTTGCTGTGGATTGTGAATTTGAGTACCTCTGAGCAGTTTCTCAATTACATTATTTTCTCTGTGCTTTTTACTGCCAATGCCTGGAGCAGCTCAGATTGGAAGGATGAAAAAAACTTCTAAGGTCTAAGTGGAATTCAGGACCCCTGCTCTCTAGCAAAAAAGTGAATCTCTTAGGCCGGGTGCGGTGGCTCAAGCCTGTAATCCTAGCACTCTGAGAGGCCGAGGAGGGTGGATCACTCAAGTTCAAAACCAGCCTGAGTGAGACCCCGTCTCTACTAAAAATAGAAAGAAATTAATTGACCAACTAAAAATATATATACAAAAAATTAGCCGAGCATGGTGGCACATGCCTGTAGTCCCAGCTACTCGGGAGGCTGAGGCAGTAGGATCGCTTGAACCCAGGAGATTGAGGTTGCTGTGAGCTAGGCTGACGCCACGGCACTCACTCTACCCTGGGCACCAAAGTGAGACTCTGTCTCAAAAAAAAAAAAGTGAATCTCTTTCAACTGAAACTTCGCATGCCTACTTGTCTTGCCTCAAGCCCGCTATAATCTGGCTAACCTCCTGGGTTAAGTATTTTTGGTATATTTAAGACAAAGGCCAATAAAACACATAGCTTGCAGACAAGACACATGTAGGGGGAAGCCAGAGAGAAATGAGACACGACAGCTGGCCTTTCCCTCCCTAACTTCTTCTGGTGTCCGAGGACAGCCTGCGGCATGACAGCGTTATCTTCTATATTATGCCGATACAGCAAAAAGCCATTTTCTCAATCACGCTCCTCTTTTAAACCACCCCATATAAATCTTGGAACAACATAGAAAAGCACAAGCTCATCAAACTGACACATGTAATTTGAAAATAACGTCCAGAATAAATTCACTCACACAAAAATGAAAAGAGGAGATGGACTGGAGACATTGATGGATGAATTTAGTTCTATTACAGCAAAATAGATGGTACCAAAAATCATCACGTTGTGGTGTGAAAAGGCCAGCACACATATATTATATTTCCTATTTAACCCCCCGGGGAGGGCTAGAGGCTTAGAGAGCAAGAAGGGATAGAAGCATTTTGACCCAAATATATTTTGACAAAGATTTTCTCACGGAATGGATACTAGATGCTTCTTCCCATGGATACTGAGAGGTCTCCAATCCAGACTGAGATTCATTTTTAACAATACTTAGCATCAATATCAAGGTTCGCAAGGACATGGAGAAACAGAAATTTATACATGGTGGCAAGAGAGTAAATGGGAAAAACCACCTAGGAAAACAATTGGCATTGTCTTGTATGGTTGAACAGGAGTCCCCACAATGACCCAGAGTCCACACTCCTAAATGTATATTCTAGAGCAACTCTTCCTAGGTGTGCCAGGAGATACATAAAAAATGCTCATGACCACACTGTTCTTACAAACCAAAAAAAGAAAAAAGAAACAAACCCAAACATGCATTACCAGGAGAATTGGTAAATCAGTTGTGGTCTCTTACAGCAGTAAATATGAATGACCTACAGGTACATGCATCAAAATGTATGAATCTTAGAAACATGATATAAAAGAGCACTTGAAGAATTACATATAATATGATTTTAATAACATAAAGGTCAGAAATAAGCCAAACCAAATACCTTGCTTAGGAATATATCCATATATAGCAAAACATAAAGAAAGCAAGGGGTGGATCAACCAGAGTATAGGATATGGGTTACTTCTGGGTACTGGGGTGGGGGTGAGATTTAATCTGGGAGGGACATGCAGGGGCTTCAACAGAACTGGCAATATTCATTTTCTTAGGGAAGGTAGTAGGTTTTCACCTGTTTATTTTATTTTTATGACTTGAAACTTACAATTATAGCACATATTATTTCATATGTATGAACGATTATACGATGAAAGAATAGAAAAGCCGCTCACTGGCTCATGCCAATTCAATGCTCAGCTCCTTTTACCTGGATTTGAACTAGCTCCCCTTTCACACTCTCCTTTCTCTTCATCATACACAGCTGTTTGGTTAAGCAGCTTAGAAACAGGATCTGTCACTCCCTCTCCAAAACTATCAATGGCTCCCCACTGCTTCACAAATGTATAACCTGCCACTCAAAATTCTATAAAGTAGCACCTTTTTGGTTTCATTATGTATTACTTTCAAGTCTTACCCTCATGGCAAACTGGACGGCTTAAAATTTTCTAGACTCACCCAGAATTTTCCTATCTCTTTACTTTTGCTTCTAGAGTTCCCTTCACCATAGACATTGTTCCCTGCATTGCTAAGTGCAAGTTCCATCCGTCCTTCCAGGCCGTATCACCCACTCCGCCCGTCACGAAGGCTGTCCTACACTTCCCAAGCCAGGGAGCACCTTCTCCTCCGCAGAATCCACAACCCTCTTCACGTGCTGCTTGTGGCCCTCGAGTTACAGCTGTCCCCTCTCTTTGCCTTAGTTCACTCGTTCAGTAGTTTCCAAGCACTTCCCAGGTGACCCCACGTGCGAGGCACTGGGATACAAGTCACGGGGCAATTGACATGTAAGGAAATCACTCAGAATTCACGGAAGGATGAAAGGGAGTGAGGAGTTAGGTAGGTTCCTGGGCAGAGGGAAAAGTGAGCACAGAGGCTCAGAGATTGGATAGAACATGGGCGGAGGAGAAGCTGCGTGCAGAACAGGTGAGGCAGCAAATTTCCCCAAGCCACACTTGAGGCATCCCTAGAGGCGTACAGAGGCATCCGGCATTTAAGCGCACTCAGTAAACCTGCAGGACTGAATCAAAACTCACACATGGTGCGGGACACACTTCAGTTCTCCTCTCCCAACAATAACGGCAAAGAAATCCCATGTTGTGACTAAGTATTGTAAGAGAGAGAGCAAGTCGCAAAAATCTTAATTCCTCTAGCCCTTCATAGCAAATTTTTAAATGTGCTAGCTAAAGTGCTTTGCAATGGTAAATTCAAAAGTAGGCCAAAACGCTAAGCTTTTACACTCGTTTTATGGGAAAAACTGTGTCAGACATCTTGGGGAGGGTATGTGTGTGCAGATGTTTTTTGCAGGTGTGCTCTCCCTGTGGGAAAACCCCACATATAAACAAACACTGTGATAGCTGAAAGCTTAGTTCACTCTAAGAAGTTTGCAGGGAGCAGAGGGTGGGAGATTGGCAGGATGAAAAGTAGTAAATGAGTTAAAGTCAAATTTGGGAATTTTAGGAACTGAAGTTCACTTGGGAAACAAGATAAAGCACCACAAAAATTGTAAGGTACATTTACTATTGGGAAACAGTGATTTCCCTAAAAAAATTTATTTGCAATTGTGCAAAGTGAGGCCACAGATAATAAACTTTCATAGGAGGATAATAATAAACATTTATATTTGGTGCTTTCTTTCATTGGGCTCATTACCTCCACATGCTCTAATTTAAGATTAAAATCTTGAGATGCTAGTTGTTGGTCATGCGTGCAGCCACAGAGTAAGAGAGAAAATGGCATTCTATTGGACTTATATTTTAATTTTTAATTAAAATATAAGAGTGTAATGGATGTTAGGTCTGGTTTATTGTCTTTGAGGCAGTGGACCAAGGGGATATATGCTGATTTGCATATCTTTTTTAGTTATGACTGAAATACTCGATCGTTGAGGCAATAAACCGGCCAAGAAAATGTGGCCCAAGGGAAAATGAAGGTGGAGTGCTAGAACTGACAGAAGAAAACTACTCAGGTAGAGTGTGGAGAGGTGTCCCAAGTAACAACAAACAGGGGGCATTTATAAGTCCTCATGTGCCATGTCTCATCCCATACAGGACAGGATGAAATCTGCTAACTTCACCAGAAATTTAGGAAGGGTTTGGTTGTGCCCCTGGGCACTGGTGAGTGACTTCCAGCAATTCCAGGCTCCTGGTCATGGCAGGGGTAGTAACATGCCTCTGGAAGGAGGCACCATGAGCCTTAAACACACTGATCTCTCTTCTTCCTAGGAACAAGATGGAAATCCTAGACTTCCTGTGGCCTGGAAGTGAGAAGTGGAGGGTCTCACCTAGGATCCCCTTTGCTGTCTCTAGGCTCTAAAACCAAGAGGAACCAGCCTGAAGGAAAGAGAAGTCAATGTATCTGTGTATCTCTCAACTTGATGAATGTGGATGCTCCCCCCCGCCCCCCAGAGAACAAATTTTTGTGTATAATTAAACATGGAAATGCTGTTTTCCAATCAACAGCCAATCAGTCTGTGATACTCTGCATATCATTACTGGGAAGCTGTGACTTCCCTGCAAATTGCTTTTTCAGTTGCATTTTTAAGACTCCTTCTCATAAGGCTATTCTGATAGACTAAAAGGTAAGGACCGAGAAAGTTCATTCATGTGGGTCCCAAGCTTACCATGAGCCCTCCAGGTAGGCATTGAGGCCTTTGCGAATGACATGGCCCAAGTAGCCATTTTTCTCAGCTACGTGCTTTGCCCATCTGAAAAGAAAAGGGAATAGAAAATATGCAAACTGTGGCAAACTTAATAATCACTTTTTTCTTCATATGATCCCAATAAATCCCACTTGGGGAATATTTTGCTTGTTAGAATTTTTACAGAGCAACAAACCAGAACTGAATGTTAAGAAGGTAAATAAAATGCATTTTGAAAGCTTTTCATTCAATGCCCTTTCTTATGAATGCTTAGGTGTTGTAGTTTATGGAAACAATGACATGGATGGTACATAATGAAAAATATCTACCCATTTGGAAAAATGTAATCTTCACCAAGAGTTCCAGTACCCTCTCTATTAAAATGTTTACTAGTTTATTGTTAGGTTTCTCTATTTTGTTTCTGTCCCCTAATTTATCTTGGAGGGGTTTATTAGTAATGAACTAGTTTGTTGTAATCTTTAGACTTATAGCCACTACAAGAATAATATAAGAACACATAACTATTATAATAAGCTAATAGAAGGGGGAAATAGAGTAACTTTTAAATATATTTGATTAATACAAAGGAAGGGCAAGAAAAGAGAAAGAAAGGCACGCACACCAAAAAAACAAACAAACAAACAAAAAACCTATATGGGACAAATAGGAAATAAATAGTAAACCAGTAGATTTAAAACCAAACATATCCATAATTACATTAAATTTAAATGGATTAAGGGTACCAATTAAAAAAATAAAATTGTCAAGCTGAATAAAAATATACAAAATTAAATTATATGTTGCTTACAAGAGACATACACTGATGTTAAAGAATAGAGAAAGACTGAAAATAAAAGGACGGAAAAATATATAAACTCTAAGAATAAAACCTGGTATAATTATATGAACATCAGAAAAAATAGACTTTAAGGCAAGAATCACCAACAGAGATAAAGAGGACACTGTAAAATGATAAAAGAGTCAAGTAGAAAGGCAGAATGATTGTAAATCTATATGACCCAATAACATAGATTCAAGACATATAAATGCAAAATTGAACTATAAGGATAGATAAGTCAACACACATAGTTGGAGGTTTTAACATACTTCTTTCAATAACTGACATAACAAGCAGAAAAAGAAATGTTAGAAAAGATACAGAAGATTTGAACCATTGATATAACACTTAGTATAACTGACATATATGTAGACATTGTACCTAACAAGTTCAGAAAACATACTCTTTTGAAGAGACCCATGGAGGATATGCCAAAATTGACCGAATACTGGTCATAAAGCAAGGCCCAACAAATTTCAAAGCACTGAAGTCATTCAGAATATGTTCTCTGATCACAGTGGAGTTAAACTAGAACTCAATAACAAAAGGTTACCATGAAAATCCATTAAACATGATGATTTCTTCTGGGAAGAGGCTTAAAACAAACAAACAAGCAAACCCATGCATATTGATGCAAAATATTCTAAATAACCATAATAAAGAGCTTCAAAAGTCAAGTTTTCTCACTGAGGTCAGGTAAGATTGGATTTGACCCCAAATGTGTTATGGAAAAACATTTTGGAGAGAGGAGGCAAGATGGCCGACTGGAGACATCCGTCACCAGATTGTCTCAGAAAGAAGGAAAAGTGTTAGGTTACAAAAACATAGCACAGGTGTAATTTGGAGGGAAAAGTGGCAGAAACTACCAGAGATTCCATGGGAAGAAGTTGCAGAGCAGAATAAGAAGTAGTAAGGTTTCAGCAGAGACCAACCTCTGAGGAATCTGTAACTCCGTGGGAAGGGCAGGTGTGGGTGTTTGTTTTTCCTCCCGCACACCTCTGGCAAAGTACAGGCTCCCAAGCTGCTAGAGCACTTCTCTACCCTCCTGAGCCCAAAAGTTGCTGCCACCAGTGAACTTAAGCTTCTTAAGAACAGGGCACCGGGCTGCCAGCCCCTGAGGTTGCTCCCCCTCGCCACAGACCCGAGCCAAGGCGGCAGGCACATGCTGCCTCTCCACCCATCCTGAGCCTTCATCCTCCCCGGGCAGCTTCAGACCTTCAGTTTTCTTGTCACTTGCCCCATGCAAACATTTCCCAACTCCTGCCAAGACTGTGGTGGCCACAGGGGACCTGTGTGATCCCAGAGTTTGGACATTCAGGGGAGGCTACCTTCATGGGAGAGGAGAGTGCAGCAAGCCAGGGGAGTCCCTCAGGACAAAGGGGACCAGAGTGGACAGCTCTTCTCCATGCAGACTCTTCTCCTCCTCCTTCCCTACCCTGCCCACAGCTGCCAACACAGCAGTGGCAGTTCCCACAGGAGTTGGCATGGGTGCCCAAAGGGACGATCGAGCTGTAGCTCTCAGAAGCGGCTGCTTCCCCTCTGTTGGTGCACCTGCCACACCGAGGCTTCCATGGAGAGCAGAGCTCATGCCTTTCCTCTTAAAGACCTGCAGTGCACCACGGGGTTCTCGAGCTGTGAGCTGCCTCCCTGTCTGCCCTCCTGGTGCTGCCCACCTGGCTGCTCCAGTAGAGCAGAGTCTATTCCAAAGTGGAGGGACATTAAGCCTGCTTGAGCACTACATGGGCAACTTGGGACCACCATGCTTCTCTCCGGCACAGTCAGGGAGTAAACCTGGGGGACCAGAGGACAGGTTTGCCGGCCAGATCCCATACCCCCAGGACTCGATTGTGTTGCTCAGGAGCATGGAGAGATTTGTGAACTAATCTTAGAAGGCAAGGGAACCCACACAGGCGAAACTAAAAGGACAGTGCAGTGTGGGTCAGAGCTGCACTGCACTTGCAGAGCACCCCTCCCCTCACAGGAAAGCCACTCTTTGGTCTGGGGCAGGATGCTGGGCAGAGAAGCTTCCAGCCAGTGATAGCACCGCTGGGGAGCTCTGCTGCTCTGGGCTGCTGCATGTGGCCAGATGCCAGAAGGAGACCTGCAGAGCAGGGGAGTGGAAGAAGAGAGAAACCCACTCATGACAGCTAGTCTGTGAATCCTATACTGCTCCTCCCCCACAAGCAGACTTTCTGCCTTGGTGGGGCTACTTCAGCCCCTCCTCGGTGGCTTTCCCCAGTGGCCTGGCAACTGACCCTTGAACCTCTGCTGAGACAGCTCTTGTGCCTGCCTTTGGTGGAGCCTGAACACAGGCTCATCAGACCTAGACCCACCTAGCCTCGCTATTCCACCTACCTCTGCTGTGGTGGAGAATGAGTTCTCTGGGGGCTCCACAGCCCCACCCCCTGCCTAGGGCATTGGAGTATTTCTCCTGACTAACTAGAGCCAGTCACAGGTCCCAAAAAGCATCACTACAACTGGCTTTTTCCAGCAATCTCCACTTACTGGCAGGGAGGACAACTTGTATAGCCCATTATAGTATCTACCGACTCAAATCATACAGGGTGTGGCTGACTCTTACCACAAGCAACACCAACTGTCTCAGACATTAATCTGAGAGTCCCAATACAATTCATGCTGTTAAGAAGACCACAGGGCTGGGGAATGAGAAAGGATTTCAAAGACCTCCATCTCCCCTAGTCCACAAGAGAAAGAAAATCTGCCCACGCATGTAGTACACCATTACTACAGCCTGCAAATAACTAGAAATTGAGAAAACCAGTAAACTAAGAATATCTATAACCAAGGTATCCATCTATCCAGAACCTAGACCCCCATTAAAGTACCCACAAACAAAGCCAAAGGTCCTTACCCTACATATGCTACAGGCACAACCTTAAGAATAAAGGAGAAAAAAAAAGTCCCACCTAAACAAAAGGAAATCCAAAACAAGAAGTGACAGCTGATCCAGATGAGAAGGAATCAGTGCAAGAACTCTGGAAGTATGAAAAATCAGAGGGAAAGGACCCACCATTAAAGGAGCACACCAGCTCTCTAGCAATGGATCCCAATCAAAACGAAAATTCTGAAATGACAGATAAAGAATTCCAAATATGGATTGTAAGGAAGCCCAGTGATTCAAGAGAAAATGGAAAACCAACTCAAAGAAAAATAATTCAGGATATGAATGAGAAATTTACAAAAGAGGCAGATATATCTTTTTTAAAAACAGGAATAGAATTTCCAGAAATGAAAAATTCATTTAGGGAAATACAAAACACATTGGAAAGTTTTAAGAATAGACTAGACCAAGCAGAAGAAAGAATTTCAGAGCTTGAAGCCAACTCTGTTGAATTAATCCAGTCAGTCAAAATAAAGAATCAAGAGGAATAAACAAAGTCTACAAAAAATATGGGATTATGTAAAATGGCCAAATATAAGAATCACAGGCATCCCTGATGATGAAGAATAAAAAGCAAAAGGCCTGGAAAACCTATGAGAGGGAATAATTGAGGAAAATTTCCCTGGTCTTGCTAGAGATTTATACACCCAGATACAAGAAGTTCAACAAACACCTGGGAGATTCACTGCAAAAATGGCATCACCAACCCATACAGTCATAAGACTGGCCAACGTCAACATTAAGGAGGAACTCTTACGAGCCATGAGACGAAAACATCAAGTAATTTACAAGGGAAAATCCACCAGACTAAAAGCAGACTTCTCAACAGTAACATTACAAGCCAGAAAGGAACGGGGTCCTTCTCTAGCCTTCTTAAACGGAGTGACTGCCAGCCAAGAATTTCATGACCTGTGAAACTGATTCATAAATGAAGGAGAAATACAATCTTTCTCAGACAAGCAGACTCTAAGGGAATTTGTCACCGCCAGATCTTCCCTACGAGAAATGCTTAAAAGTGTTTTATACATGGAACAGAATAATTAATACTTACCAGCGTAAAACCCAAAAGTTAAAACTCACAGCTCTCATAAAACAGCAACACAAGGGAGAGAACAAAGCAACTAGGTAACAATCAAAATGATGACCAGAACAGTACCTCACATATCAACACTGACACAGAATGTAAGCGGTCTTAATGCCCCCCTTAAAAGATGTAGATTGGCTGAATGGATTAAAAAATATAACCCAAATATAACTAGAAACCCATTTAACTAGCAAAGATTCTCATAGACTCAAGGTAAAAGGATGGAAAAAATATTCCATGCAAATGGAAACCAAAAGCAAGCAGGAGTAGCTATTCTCACATCAGATAAAGTGGACTTTAAATCAATAATGTTAAAAGAAAAAGACAAAGATGGTCATTATATAATGATAAAGGGGTCGATTCAACAAGAAGATATAACAATACTAAATATATATGCACCTAACACAGGAACTCCCAGATTCATACAACAAATTTTACCAGATCTAAGGAAATAAATAAACAGCAACATCATAATGGCCAGGGACTTTGACACTCCACTAACAGAATTAAACAGATCATTGAGGCAGAAAATTAACAAGGAACCACTGGACTTCAATGGGACTCTACAACAAATGGACCTAATAGACATTTACAGAACACTCTATCCCAAAACTGCAGACTATACACATTTTTCTCATCATATTTTTCAAGACAGATCATATGTTAGGCCACAAAACAAGTATCAGCAAATTTAGAAAAATTGAAATCATACCATATATCTTCTCTGACCACAGTGGAATAAAACTAGAAATCAATTCCAACAGAAACTCTCAAAATTACATAAATAGATGGAAATTAAACAACCTTCTGCTGAATGATCCTTGGATTATTGACAAAATCAAGATGGAAATAAAAAGTCAAATTGAATGATAAAGGTGACACAAGCTTCCAAAAACCTATGAGATAGAGAAAAAGCAGTGCTAAGGGGAAAGTTCATAGCCTTAAATGCTTGCATCAAATAAACAGAAAGATCACAAATTACTAACCCAATGTCACACCTCAAGGAACTAGAAAAAGAAGAACAAATCAAACATAAAACCAGCTGAAGGAAAGAAATAACGAAGCTCAGAGCAAAACTAAACAAAATGGAAACCAGAAAAACAACACAAAGGATCAATGAAACAAAAAGTTGTTTCCTTGAAAAGATATACAAAATCGAAAGACCACTAGCTAGATTAATGAGAAACAGAAAAGACTCGAATAAGCTCAATCAGAATAAAAAAGGAGACATTACAACTGAAACCACAGAAACACAAAATATTATCTGTGACTACTAGAAAACCTAGAGGAAATGGATAAATTTGTAGAGACTCACAATCGTCTAAGTCTGAATCAGGAAGAAATAGAAATCCTGAATAGACCAATAACAAGTAGTGAGACTGAAACAGTAAAAAATTTATTTTTTTAAAAAGCCCTGGACCAGAGGGATTCACAGCTGAATTCTACCAGATTTAAAATTGGCACCCATTCTACTGAAACTGTTCCATAACACTGAGACAGAGGGAATCCTCCCTAACTCTTTCCATGAAGCCAGTAATACTTTGATGCCAAAGCCGTGAAAGGACACAACAAAAAAAGGAAAACTACAGAACAATATGCCTTACAAACATAGATGAAAAAATCCTCAAGAAAATAATAGCAAACTGAATACGATGGCACATCAAAAACATAATCCACCATTATGAAGTGTGTTTCCTCTCAGGGATGCAAGGATGGTTCCACATACACAAATCAACATATATGATTCACCACATAAAGAGAAGGAAAAACAAAAACCATATGATCATCTCAATAGATGCAGAAAAAGCATTCGATAAAATCCAACATCCCTTCATGATAAAAACTCTCAACAAACTAGGCATAGAAAGAACATACCTAGAAATTATAAAGGCCATATATGACAAACTCACAGCCAACATCATACAGAATGGGGAAAAGGTGAAAACATTCCCCCTAAGTACTGGAACAAGACAAGGGTGCCCACTGTCACTTCTATTCAACATAATACTGGAAGTCCTACCCAGAGCAATCAGGCAAGAGAAAGAAATAAAGGGCACCCAAATCGGGAAAGAGGATGTCAAATTATCCCTGCTTGCCAATGATATAATCTTGGGTCTAGAAAACCCTACAGATTCCACCAAAAGATTCCTAGAATTTATAAATAAATTCAGCAAATTCTCAGGTTATAAAATAAATGTATACAAATCAGAAGCATAGCTGCAAAGAAAATATCTAGGAATCTACTTAACTAAGGAGATGAAAGATCTCTACAAGGACAGCTATAAAACACTGATGAAAGAAATCATAGATGATGCAAACAAATACAAAAACTCCCTTGCTCATGGATTGCAAGAATCAACATTGTTAAAATGTCCATGCTGCCCAAAGTGATTCACAAATTCAATGTAATTCCCATCAAAATACCAATGTCATTTTTCACAGATCTAGAAAAAATAATCCTAAACTTCATATGGAACCAAAAAAGAGCCCAAATAACCAAAGCAATCTTAAGCGAAAAGTTCAAATCTAGAGGCATCACATTACCTGCCTTCAAATTATACAAGGCTATAGTAACCAAACCAGCACAGTATTGGTATAAAGGTAGAGACATAGACTAATGCAATAGAATAGAGAACTCAGAAATAAAACCATATAGCTATGACCAACTGATTTTTGACAAAGCAGACAAAAACACACACTGAGGAAAGGATGCCCTATTCAGTGAATGATGCTGGGAAAATTGGACAGCCACATGCAGAAGAATGAAACAGGATCCCTATCTCTCACCATATACAAAAATTAACTCAAGATGGATTAAAAACCTAAATGTAAGACCTGAAACCATAAACATTCTGGAAAAAACCATAGGAAAAAATCTTCTAGATATCAGCCTAGGCAAAGAATTTATGACTAAGACCTCAAAGGCAAATACAACAACAACAAAAATAAATAGGACATCATTAAATTTAAAAGTTTCTGCACAGCAAAGAAAACATTCGACATTCTTCAGGCCCAGCACGGTGGCTCATGCCTGTAATTCTAGCACTTTGGGAGGCTAAAGTGGGAGGATCACTCAAGGTCAGGATTTGAAACCAGCATGAGCAAGAGTGAGACCCTATCTCTACTAAAAATAGAAAGAAATTAATTGGCCAACTAAAAATATATAGAAAAAATTAGCCGGGCATGGTGGCGCATGCCTGTAGTTCCAGCTACTCGGGAGGCTGAGGCAGAAGGATCGCTTGAGCTCAGGAGTTTGAGGTTGCTGTGAGCTAGGCTGAGGCCACAGCACTCTAGCCCGGGCAACAGAGCAAGTCTCTGTCTCAAAAAAACAAAAACAAAAACACAACGAAAAAAAACATTCTTCAGAAAGTTACCATAGGATGTGCTCTACCAAAATGTAGGTGCAGACCAAGAAAGAAAAGAAAGGGGTCCAGCAAAGAGGAGAACCAAAAAAGAATGAGACAGAGAGAAAGGAAACCCCTACGATGATGACAAAGTTAATCTCAGGATAACAGCACCGTCCTGAACGAAGACTTAAGGACACATGGTGCCAAGAAGATCAAATCAATAGAATACCTAGATGGGTCTGGACATACTGAGAAGAAATTCAGACACCTGAAGGAGAATTTGAAGATGAAGTACATAGAAAATGTACTTAGAAAATGTACATAGAAAATGAAGTACATAGAAAAAGTACATAGAAAATAAGTATATAGAGAGCTAAGCAAATAAACAATAATAAAAAGCAATTAGTATTCCATAGAAAAGAATTTGTGCAAGAAAGAAAAAGTAATCATAGTATACTACATGGCTGAGCTGTGAATAGAATTTACATGGTCGTAAGAATGTAAACCCTGATACTAATCTAAACAAAGCGATACACTTACTGGGGAAGATGAAAGAGGGCCAGACGTGTGATTGTGTGTAGTGGGAGGTGGCAGAGTGAGAGAGAACTACATCTTCGCCTTTCACAGTGGGGCATGGGTAGACCAAGAAAGAGTGTTATGACATGTTATTTAGTGACAGGCAAATAAAAAAGAAATAATTAAAAGGTTAAAAATGATTCATTCTAGGAAGTAGAAAATATAGTCTGGAGGTGGTGTGGGGTTGGGCAGAAAAAACTTTTCTGGTTTTTTCTTGTCAAATTATTTTTTAATTTTTGCCTTGTCAAATGCTTTGGCTTTTTAAACTACATGCATGCATAACTGATAAAAATAAAAACTCAATTTGAGAAACGCTCGGGCACAGTGAATACGGGATATTTCCCTCCACACGCAGCATTCGACAGATTCTTACACAACGGCTTTCTCGGGATCTCTAGGGAATGCCTCCAGGTTGCCTGTGATATAGTAGAGAGAACACCATAAGGTCCCTTCCATGTGTCCGCCTTGCGCAGCCTTATGGAAATATTCGCCAGCTAACGTCTGTAAAGAGAGATGAATAAAACATCAAGTCTTCCTGGCTGGGCTGGTTTCACCAGAGACGAGGTGGTGAGAGACTTAAAGCCTGACATGATCACAGGCTTGTAACTTCTGATAGCTTTAAAAAGACAAAACAAAACAAAACCAGGAGAAGCGACAGTTCCAGAAAGGAACCCAATCACAGAAGCCAGCCTCTAGGATGCATGACCTCACCTGAGCTATTCCATTGATTAAGTTTGCCCAATAAATACAACTGTCACCATGAATACCATTGCCATCTCATTTGATCCTCACATAACCCCTGCAGGCTAGATGGAAGACTTTATCAGGAGTCACACCAGGTGAAAATCCAGGCATTTGCTTTCCTAACCTCGCTTAATACTTTCTTCAAACTCATGCGTAAAAATTGCATTTCCAGTAGGAAGGTGAGAATTAGAATTTGACAATAAAAAATCCACACTCCCAGATGTGTGGGAGGGTTACCAGACATTTGCAATGCAGAAAAATATACAGCCTCCTGTGTCATCAGAGGAAGAGGGAAAGAATAAGAACAAATACCTAAACGGATACACTTCCACTGATCACTGTTATTTTTCTTAACTATGGAAGTTAACTATGGTTTTTAAAAGCATAGGTTTGAAGTCAGGCAGATTTGGGTTCAAATTCCAGTCCCACTCCTTACTAGCTGTGCGGCCTTGGGCGTGTTAGTTTATCTCTCCAAACCTCTTGCCTTCAACTGAAAAATGTGGCTTCTGTTAGCAAAGGGCTGTTGTGAGGATTAAATGAGATATATTCTCCAGGTTTAGCACAGTGCTTAACAAAGAATAATCTTCCAATTCCTCACCCCACCCCACTCTCAAACCTGCTGTTGCCACAGTCCTGTCCCTCCTAATAACTGGCAGTTCCATTCCTCCATCTTAACCTCCATTCCTCCATCTTAAATGCCAAACACCCTGGAGTCATCCCGGACACCGCTCACACCCCAATCCATCAGCAAATTCTGTCACCTCGACCTTTCACTGGACTTGTCGGATCCAATCACATCTCAGCCCCACCACTGCTCCTGCCCTGGGCTCACCCACCATCCTCTCTGGCTTGGATCCAAAGCAGGAACCCCCCACCCTCACTCCCACCCACGCCTCCCTTCCATTAGTCTCTGTTACGATCCATCACTGCCCTGCTCAAGGCTGTCCAGCGGTTTCCACTTCCCTCAGAGCAGAAGCCGAGTCTCACACAGACCTCCTCTGCTACCTCCTCGGCCTTATCTCCCACCCTCCCCTCCTCTCCTGCTTTCTGCTCCTGCTGCGCTGGCCTCTCTGCTGCTCCTCTAGCATGCCAAGCCTGCTTCCTTCTTGGGGCTTTTGCTCTGCCTGTTTTCCCTCCCTCTGGATGTTCTGCTCCCAGATATCTGCAAGACTCCTTTAGGAGTCTGTACAAGGTCAGCTTCTCAGAGAGGCCTTCCCTGGTGCCCCTCGCATAATAACATCCCCCAGTCTCCACCCTGTCTTTCCTGCCCTGTGTTATTTCTCCCCATGACAGCTGCCTCCCACTCTCCCTTTCCCCTGCTGTATCCCCAGCGCCCAGCGGAGAGCACCTGGCGTCGGGTGGTGTTCACTAGATTTGGCTGAATGCCATGAGCTCGGGTTATCATCACCATCACCAATGTTGCTATGAATAAAGAGGGCTTACACTTCACACTGGGGCCAGGTCCTGACTCCACTAAGTGTATGGCTCAAAGTTACTCAACCTCTCAGAGCCTCAGTCGCCTAGTCTCCAAAATGGACATAACCACAGCAGCTGGTGCAGAGCAGAGGGAGGATTACGTGAGACTGCGCATGGACGGTGTTTTGCTCAATGCTTAGCACAGGGGAAGCGCTCAATAAACGCTGAAGATCGCCATTGTTGTTTTCCTTATTATTAAATCTCGTCTCACACCAAGCAACCCTATCTGGACTCAGCTTTCTTTGCTTCTAGGAAGATCGATCTCTGCACCATCTCACGCTCATCCCCTCTCTCCTCCCCCATGTTCAGTCCCTTCCCCCCCNCCCCCCCCCCCCCCCCCCCCCCGCCATGAAGCCTTCCTAACTGCTCTGCCCCCCTCTCCAGAACTGTTTGGGTCATGCCCTTGACCACACACTTGCCGCCCTTTGTTCTTCACTATCTTGCCTTCCTCACTGGTCACCCCAAGCTCTGTGAGGGCAGGGACTGTGTCTGGGGCTGCATCTTCAGCCCCCACAGCGCCTGGCCAAGAGGGGTGCAGCGCACCCGTGAGGGGCTGCCCAGCTGCCGAGCTGTCTCACGTCCAACTCACTTGATTCCTTCCAGGAACTCCCGGGAAAACGCCATCCAAATACAAGACTCCAAGATTGTACGATGCATCTGGGTTCCCCATGTCTTCTGCTTTTAACCAGTACTTTGCTGCTTTGGCATAATTTTTCTTGAATTTGTGGTAATACCATCCCAGGCCATTGACTGCTTGATGCAATCCCTGAATTTTAGAACAAGGAAGAAATTAATTATTTTTTTAATGAAATCTAAAGAGATTTGGAAGCAATTGTTATGGAAGCATTCTGCCTAAGTCTGAACGAAACCCTCCCTTTCTGTATTTTGGGGCAGATGGCATTAAAGAAACGCTAAGTGCTAGGAAACATGAGCTCGCCTCAGCGACTTCCCAGGTGCGTCTCACAGGCTGCTGCGGGGATTTCTGGCTCCAGTGCGACAGTGCTGCTGGCCCAAACCACTGTCCCGCTCCTGTGGCCTCCAAAGGCCTACTATCGCCCTGAGCTGTCAGCAGTGCCCTTAAGTTCATGAGCACTTGGCTCAGGCCTGAAACTTGCCCTGGCTGGGACAGGTTCTAGGTGACTCGCCTGCCCGTCTTTCGATTCCTCTGCCCTGAACACCGACTGGCACTCTGAGCGAAGCACAGGCGCTCTGTGCCTGCGGGACGCCCCTGTTCCGACAGGGAACACAGAGTCTGGTAGAGGCAGAAGCAGAAGAGGGGGTGCAGAAGCAAGGAGGGTTTCAGAGCTGTGTCTAAATCTGGAACTGGCACCAGAGAAGGGCCCATTCATGTCCATCTGGCCTCCAGCCTCCTGTTCTTGCTGAATTCATTCTACAGGTGCTGCTGTCTGCTTTGCTCCCACCTAGTCCATATGACAGCCTCGAGCCTGCTTGTTAAAAGCTCAAGAGTCCTGCAGAGGTGCGAGTGGTCCTGAGAGAGCCTCCTACCCAGCCGTAAGACACCTGTGTGCACAGCCAGGCATACGGCGCTCTCACTCCTCACTTCCTGCCCAACCCACGCGAGACCATGAACAAGCAGGGGAAAAGAGGATTTGGGGGCAGATAGTGTCCTTGGTTCTGTAAACTTGTTAAGTCTAAGTGGGCAACCAAATCTCTTTAGCCTCCCCTTTCACAGCGAAGAATGGGTGTCTCTGGTCTCTTAACGACAGATGCCCAGAGTCCTGCCTGCAGCCTCCTCGTCCTGCAGTGAGTCCCAGAAGGCTAAACTTCTAGTCTGCACATTGAAATCCAGGTGCCAGAAAGACCTCACATGAGAAACTAGCAAAGCTTGTTAGAATATAAGCTCCATGAGGGTTGGGATCTTGGTTTTCTATCCCAATCACAGAGTAGGCACTCAATAAATAGCTGACAAATGAACAACAGCCACTCTTTGAATGATGCAAAACAAAGTAGAGTCCAAATCCTAACCCTGAGGACGAAGAGTAGAGCTCACATCTGCAGACTTCCCCAATACCCGACCTGAGAGTGCCACGTGTGGACATGTCAGTACCGTAGATCCAGTCATGGAAGCATTTTTCCATGAGTTTTTCAGCTTCCAAGGTAAGCTTCCACTAAGTATTGCAGAATGCACTTTAATGAGGTAATAGACCAGCCCATACTATAGCGGCCAGAACCATTTTTGGGACAAGCCCACAGAAGCTACACAGCAAGATGGCTTTGCATAGCTCAGGAGGCCACAGCTATATTCAGACGCACCTGTCACTGTTCAAAACGTTTTCAAAACTCCTTCTTCAGGAATTGCACTGGGTCCCAGTGCAGGAGACCCACAAGGAATCCTATCTTACTGATGAATGCTCACACTTTGTTCTGGATGTTCACTCAGCTTGATCGACAGATCTGCCTCTGTGTGTCTTTTGGCTAGTTCCAAAAATCAAATTATGTGCAATTTTCACCACAGTGCCCAACAAAGAGTAGGGACTTAATAGGTCCTTGCTGAATGAATAATGAGAATCCCATAAACACTTTTAAGGACATGACTATTCCAGACCACAAAACTGCATTTCCCAATACTTCTCGAAGCTCTGCTAAAAGTCCACTCAAAATATAGCACATTAGACATCACTTCACCACTAGGTGAAGAGATGCAAATTTCACACCAGCCAGGAAACCCCCTCACTGCCCCACTTCTTAGGGTGCGCTGGAACCTACGCCCTCAATGACTACCACGAAGTTCTTTTCTACTTTTGCCCTCTAATTTGTGTTGAGGTCAGGAGTTGGTGTGCACATCGGGGGGGCTCCCTATTCCTGGGTCATGTGCCCTCTGGACAGCACAAGATGGAGCGAAGGCCTCTTGGGTCTCTCACTGCATGCTTTGACTTCCTGCTCTAGAGAACGAGACACTTTGAGCTCATCAAGGAAAAAAGAATGGGAAAGAAAAATCATGGTCACTTTAGTGGTCTTCATTGTTACAGCAAATACTAGCAGCCTTAGAAACAGAGCCCATCCAAGAGCCCAAGGGGCTATAAAATGCCTTGTCAAGGTGTAGAATCATAGAGGTTTCTACAAATCCATTTATTTGCCCCTCTGTATGCACGCACATATGAGTGTGCACATGATGTGTGCACGTGGGTGTGGTGCACTGGGCACGTGTGTTTGCGTGTGTATGTGTGTGTATCCTCACGACCAAGCAACATTAAAACCTCTATTCTGTAGCACTGTACAGAAACTAGCTGACTTGAAGACACCACTGAAGTGTAAATAATGACAAAAGCAAAATAACTCCTAAACCAGGCAGTAAACTTGATGAACAGCCCAGTTATCAAAGCACAAGAAGCAAATAGGAATTGGACACGACAGGGTTAACTTTCAAAGGAATTAGGCTGCTGGTTTTCCTAATTCAATGGCATTTACACCCATTCAATCTCCAGGAGTCCCGCTGCTTGTTATCAGGGCAGCTCTGATTATAATTTTAGCCTTCAAACAAAATCAGCCTGAATGCTATTGACTGGAAGGTGAATTCAGCTTTTGAATTTTGCTGCCCCCATTGTGGCAAGTTTCTGCATGCATTGTAACTCAAAAGTGACTAATCACGGCAGAGCCACAACTCCTCCCCACCTCTCCCCGCTTCCACCTTGGGCTCTGGAGGAAGAGGCCGGCCACTTCCTCTTTTAGACTTGCCAGCGTGTGGGCGTGTTTCCCCAGACAATATGCAAGTGTTACCTTGGAAGCCGCTTTCTTCATCAGCTCTAAGGCAAGCCGTCTGTTCTTCTTCACTCCTTGACCCTAAACATTGATAAACAGCAATGACTATGAAGAAAATAAACCCAGAGCGCACTCAACAGCATCGCACAGATCCATCAGAGTTCGATATAAAATATTTAAGAATAAAACCCTAACCTTCTCCATTTAAACCCGATACTAAAGATCTATATGCAGTGCTGTTACACTACTACCACCCTCGTCAGGTTATTATTTTGCTTGTATTTGCGGAACAAAGGTAACGAACCCCACGCTCCCAGTTTAGCAGCCCCCGCTGTGTGAACTGCATTCCCGTCAATCCACAGGTGCTGTTGGGAGAAGCCATGAATCAGGTCAAATGAGTGTGGTCATCCTGGATGCTGTCCCCTAGGGATTATCTAATTGGCCAGCCAGAAAAAGCAGTCTATGTGTGTTAGACAGTCCAGAGTTATTATGCTGTCACTTGCAGCCTTCCTCGGTCCTGGCTGAGGTCCCCAGGGTGGAACATCGTGGCTTCAGAGCCAGCTTGGGGACCTGCCACAGAGGAGACAGAACCCAGCAGAATCGGTGGCCTCAGATGCAACCAAGAGAAAACTAAGGTTCTTCTGGCAAGATCAAGATTTTTCCAGAAGAGGTGGTTTGTCCACCACGGAGCGACATGGGCTTTGGGGTTCTTATTACAAGACAAGAACTCTGCAGACCACACTGAGAAGTCTGGAGGACCCTGCAGGGAACTGGTGGGTCGGAGGGTGGGAGGGGAGAGGGGGTCCCTGAGGTCTCTCTTGACACAGACAAGGGGAGCCAGCTGAAAACTGCAGCTGCTTCCAGACTCACTTAGAATTACTGATGCTACCCACCCCCCACGTGCCACACGGGGTCCTCCTGGACTCAGACACAGCGGTTGACAGGATCGCACGTGACATGAATATGAGAGGGCTTTGCAACAAATACAGCTATTAGCTCTATTTAAGTGCTTTGCTGGATGGTAAATGGAGACAGCACTAGTTAACATTCCTGTGTTACTGAACGTGGGCCAGCACTGTCTAGAACATCTAATGGGCACATCAGCCCACCCAAGGTGCTGCTGTTATTCCCATCTGAGAAACTCGCCTGGGGCCACACAATGAGTGAGGAGTGAGGTCAGGATCGGAATCCGGGCAGGTGGACTCCAATATCCAAGCTCGTAACCACCGTGCTCCGTTTTCTCCCGTATGTTTCAGCTCATAAGCTCCTTGCAGGACAAGGGAAACACGCAGTACGGGCCTGACTCGCTATTTTTAATGACCCCAAATAAAACTGTGAATCCAACCAAAGGTTAAATTATACACATCAAGTTTCTACTAGACTTTAACTTACCTAGTTAATAAAACTCATGAGCTGGAGCTAAGTGGAGGATGAGAATATTTTTCAGAGGTGCACCATTACTTCATTTAATTAGAGAGGGAGAGGGAAGAGAGAAGGACATAGAAGGGTACTTGGAATAATGGGATGCGGAATCAGACTATTTTTTTGGACTTCCAGAAAAGCAGCAGAGACACCAGAATCAGAGAATCAGAACCTGGTTGAATTCGAAGTTTATCTCCTCCAACGTCTTTGTTTTGAGGGAGTAAAACTGGAGCCCGGAGAGGTTGACTTATCCAAAGCTTCACAGTTAGAGCTGCAACTACAACCCAGATATGATTTCTAGAGTAGGGAGGTGTCCGGTGTTCTTGCTGTTTAATCACAAGGCGGATAAGGTGTCGCGCGAAGATTTGCACCATACACGAATCCGAGTGCTACTGGAAGTTGTCACATGAGAGAAACGTAAAGTCCCGGCACACAGGCAAGTACACAGCACGTACTCAGTGATTATCCACTGAATGAACTGATGTAGCAGTGGCTGCCGTCAAAGGCAGAGCTTCATCCTCATGTGGATGCCAGATGGGGCGGACTTGACTGCCTTGCACAAATCACAGCCCCGCCCTGGCGCAGTCTTTGCACGCGACAAGCCAGGTGCCCCACACACCAAGTACACTTGCTGTTCTTTACATACGGAAGGCACATTTTCGCACGGGGCACTTTCATGTGAATATCGCTGGGGAGACCTTCCAGCCAGAGGTGAAAATCTTCCCTGAGATGCTGATCAAGGGCTTCCTTCATCCCAACCAGAAACAGCTTAGCTAGAATGTAGGAACCCCCTAAAAACTCGAGGGTGTGGGAAATCAGACCCTGAGGAAACATGTCACTCCTACAGTCATTTAGTTACGTATCTGCCTCTCCCTCTAGACTGCAAGATCCCCGTGGGCAGGAATAATGTCTGCCTTGTGACTTTATCTTCTCCACACTTTGGACAGTGACCAGCCCCAACTTTGGAGAACAGGTGCCACCCCTCTGCTCCTACTGACCCTGTCCTCTGTCGTCCCTTCCAGTGCGTGAGCCCCCAGAGGTCCGGGTGTGGCTCGGGCATCTCTCTGCACCTCCACACGGCACAGAGACCGGCACTGGTCAGCCCTGGCTGGGGCCCGCCGAGCGAACACACTAGTGCTCTGGCATGTGGCTGCGGTTCGAACACTTCCTACGATGGCTTGGCAGCCGGAAAGAGACGGTCTGGGCTCTCAGCGCGGAAACCGTAACAACCAATAGGTTTCCCGGCTCTGGCACGGTGGAGAGGGTTAGAAACGCAGCAAGAGTCGTGGCTGTCAGTGAGTGAGTGGCTGCAGCTGTGCTCGGGATAGGCCTGGCCATGGGCATGCGTGTCCTTGTTGGAAGACTCTCGCTTTCGGCGGCAGGCAGCTGCCTTCTTTGGGCATGAGCATAAGGTCCAAGGGTTTCCTTACCAAAGCCACAGCTTTTCACTTTTCCGAGGTTGACGAATTGGTGTCTCTGTGTTTGGGGTTGAAGAGCACAGACTGTGAGGCCAGACCACCTGGATCCCAGACCGAGGTGGAAATGTACCAGGTGGCAGACACTGGGCAAGTCACAAGCCCTTCCTGTGCCTTTGTTTCCGTGTATCAGCATATAAACAGCAATCGCAATCCACTAAGGTACCCACCTCATCCGCTGGTGTGAGGACGAAATGCGTTAATCCGCGTGAAGCAGGTTGCAAGCGCTCAGTCCGCGTGAACTGTTACTTGCTTTGTGTAGGGCACCCAGCATTTCACAGTTCCCACGGCCCAGTGGTTACACTGCCTGTTCCATCTGCCGTCCTCACCATCATCCCACGAGATCACGTGACTCCAAGGACATGCACGAGGTGTGCAGAGCTGGGACCTTAGTGCCCATCCTCGTGTCCTAGGCTCTTCCCACCCCTCTCCTGTCGGCTTACAGCCAAGATCTTCATCTTCACCAGCAGGACTGCGGGGATCCAGCCGATCACACTCTGCGTTTAAGCTGTGACTGAAGGAGAACACTGCCGGACGCAAACTTGCAGCACCTGCGAGGGCTGGCGGCCGCGTGCCCATCCCTAAAACGCGGGTGTCGCCTCCAGAAGGCCACAATTCTTGCAAAAGCAAAGAGAATCTGGGCGCCAAACATAAGACTAATGATTAAAAATGAGGACAGGGATCTGCTTCTGACGCTGCCTCTTTCACCAGTATCCCTTTCCTTCAGGAGTGACAGTAGCATACACTAAGTGCCTTCAATTCCCGGCTCTGTTTGCCTGCCCGCCCACAGGAAACCGCGTGGGATGTCTGATAGGAACCGCACAACTCAGCACGAACTGAGCGATCCTTACCTTGAACAGCACAATGGCATAGTCGTATATTAAGGCAGGGTCCCCGGTCTCCAGCGCGCCCTTGGCGTACCACTCGATCGCGGCTTCGGGATTCTTGGCCACACCCTGCTGCCCCCAGAACAGCATCTGGGCCAACCGTTGCTGCAAGACAACAGCAGTGGAGAACAGTGACTTTCCCGTGTAATGCTTACTATAGGACTTCAGCAGGTGGGAGGACAAACTTAGTTTACATGTTTTACATGAAGAAGGAAGGATTCGCTACACACGCTTTTAGTCTTCCAACTGGAGGCCAGAGCCCTGAACACAGACCTGTGTAAAGGCAAACCCTTAACACAAGCTGGAAATGATCCGCATGTGTGTGTGCGTGTGTGTCTATCTCTGGCACCCAGGGCCAGAGCTGGATGGAGCTTGGTCAATAATCAAAACTCTCTCCCCTCCCCCCCGATGCCCACTCCTTTGGGTGCTATTGCCTGTCATTTTGGCCCTGTGATCACATGGAGGTCCCTGCACACCTTGGTCATTAGGGCACCTTTCTATAGCACTAATCTCCTGTCTCTTCACTTGTCGACATGGCTGGCTCCACCATCGGATTGGAGGCTGGGGGCTCCTGAGACGTAGGCCCTCTGAGATGTTATGTGTCTTTGCCCCCGTCCCCTTGGCCCCCACCAGCAGAGCTCAACGGAAGCTCATAGAAGCTGCTCAGCAAAGATTTGCTGAATGAGGGAAGGAAGACGTGCCCATTGTTAGGAAAGTTAATGCAAGCACCTAGGACATGGCTCTGGCATTGGCATTTCTAGAACTATGAACTGGAATTCCTTCCTGCACTGGAAAGACTGCAGGTGCCCAGGGATGGGACCCGGGCACCAGGCATTAACATTCTGGCCTCATCTGGGTACCTTATTGCCTTTCCTTCTTCCTACTTCTCCTCTCATCTCCTTCTCTTCCCCTTTCCCTGCAAATACTTATAACTCCCAGCAAAGTATCCCCTGAAATGCAAGGACAACATCTGCAGAGGGGTGAGAGACTGGTCACAAAAGAGCCTCTGAACTGCTTGTTGGTTAATGCCTGTGACTCTTTTCTCTTTTCCATCTCTGGTCTTCTGCCCACTTAGCAGCCCCAGAGGCTCTTCCCAACTCGGCTGTGCTCACCGGGAGCACTAAGCCAAATCCAACCCCAGCCTTTGGGAAGGAGGCTTCCTCCCAGTGCAGTCAGCCTTAGCAGGCTCCCATCAAGGGCTTTTCTTCACAGTGGACTCATAGCCGGGGAGCTGAGGGAGGGCGTCTTCCCAGCCTTCTGCCCTTTCTTGTACCTCTTAAAAGTCCATCCAAAAGACAAGAGATGTTCAAAAGACAAGGTTGATCCTTGTGGCCTAACACATCATAAATCATTTTCTATTGTTCTCCTAGCTGAATTCAGGGCCTTCTTCTCAATGCTCATCTAATTTCTCCTGCACCCCACGAGGCTTCTTGCTTTTCTCTCTGATGCATGCACCAAAATACGTGATGGTAATCTTTGGGGCTGCACGTAAACACTGCGGCTCTCTCTCCTTCTGGGTGAGTAGCAGGACTACATTCTGGCCTACCTGAAGTCCAGAATGGCCATGTGACTTGCTTTGGCCAATGAAATGTGAGAAGTGACTTGTGCCACTGAAGTGTTAAGAGTCAGCCTGTAATGTGCCATGGCTGTGGCCCTACTGTGATGGTTCTGGAAGCCTCGGTCAGCTTGGGCCCCTAAGGGACTGTGAAGGCAGGGTCCCCCTGACAACCCCCAATGGACATGCCATGTGAGCAAGGAACAAAATGACATCGTTTTTAGCCACTGAAGTTAGGGATGTTTTGTTACCAGGGCATAACCCGGTCTCTCTTAGCTGACAGAACCTCCAAGACAGCAGATTGCTTTTACCTGAGCTGCTGCATTGCCTCGTGTAGCTTCGTGCTTCAACCACATAAAGATGTCTCCATCTTCTTTGGTTTGTACCTTGAGTATTTCATCATCCTTTAGTCTAATTGTTTCAACATAAGCCTAGGAAAGAAGGACCGAAGGAAAAAAGGAAGGAAGGGAGGGAGGAAAGGAGGGAGGGAGGGAGGGAGGGAGGGAGGGAGGGAGGGAGGGAGGAAGGAAGGAAGGAAGGAAGGAAGGAAGGAAGGAAGGAAGGAAGGAAGGAAGGAAGGAAGGAAGGAAGGAAGGAAGGAAATATACAAATGAATGATATGAGCATGCAAAAGACGTGACCTTATTCTCAAACCAGCAACTGCTCATGCAAAAACTATATGAGTAGCTGAAATATGAGGTGTGCCTACAATGAATAACAAAAGATCAAACTCTTTTTAAAATGAATGTATCACATCTCTTACATCTAAATGGGTGTTTGTTCATATCAAAGTATTTGCCTTGGGAAGCCAAAATTATTTTCACTTCTCCTTCTATTGCTCAAGCTTGTTCAAAAGTCCACTTTATGCCAGTGATTTCAGAGCCAGATTATACACATGCAGCATCAAAAACGGTAAATCAATATTTTCTAAGTATAACCTTATTTTTGATCCTAAAGTATTACTATCCTGCATGACTAACCCCTTTTATTTCACAGGCTTAGCTTCAAATATCTTTTGGCTGTTTCCAAAAATTAAATCTACCCTGAAAAGAAGAGGGGATGTTAACTCTGAGGATGCGAGGAAGAATGTGCTAGAGGCTCTAAAGATGAATCCAAGGAGAAAGTTTAACAAAATGTTTAGAATTTGCACACAGCCTCCCAGGTATCTGGCTCCTTTGAAGAAAATAAGATTCACTTTGATGTCTAAATTTTTGCTGTTTATTAAAAATCCAGTCCTGTTGTTTCACGGTCTCACCTTATGCATAATGAAATCTCTCTAACGGTGCCATGAGGGGATACTGGAGAGGACTTCCCGTGCCCACAGCACGCCACAGGCAGATGGTGACAAAATTGCCTATGGACTAGTTTGGGGAAGAAGCCTCAGAGAACCAGGCCTGATTCCCCTCCGGACTGTCTCTGTTAGATAAGAGTACGGAGAGTCAGGAACTCCAGTCTGCAGCCCATTCCTCGGAAGATCTCTCAGCTGTCACCTCCACTGTGGCCATGTGGAGCCAGGAGTCCCTTTCAGGGGCATTAGGGGGCTGAGACTTGGGGACAGTGCCAGGCTCGGATCCCAGCAGGTAGCCTTTCCTGCTGGACATCTAACCTGGGGAGGCCACCAAGCAATAGCAACAATTAGAATAACCATAGTCACTACCTTTTTTTGAAACCAACTCTGTGCCAGGTGTTTAACAAATATTTTTTCATTTAATCCTCACAGCAAAACTGTGGCGCAGGTATCACTGCCCCCAATTTATAGGCAAAGAAACTGAGGCTCAGAAGGTAAAACCATGAACTCAAAGTCAAATTTTAGAGCTGGCCCTGTAAGCCAGGTTGGCTTGACTCCAGAGACAGCTGTCTGCGCCCCTACAAAATGCCACCGTGTAGCAAGAAGGAGGTGAAACCCAGTCCGGGCACAAGCCACTCTGTCTGGTCTGCTCTTTGCCAAGCGTGTGGCCAAGATGTACAGAAGGCGGCCCATGAGCAGGTGTGTCAGCTCTGATTCCAGGGACCCTGTTCTGCTGTAAGTCTGGAATTCCGCAGCTTGAGCTGTCCTGATAAGGAATTCTCACCTGGAGGGTGTGGGTGTTTTGGGTTTTGATTGTTTTTCTTCTCCTTGTTTTGTTACTTCCTCCTTCTCTTTGTCATGGAACTTGAATGAAAGACATGACACATGGAGACACAGCACCCACCCTGCAGGGATTTATACTCTTCTGTCTTTCTGCCCCTCTCTGGCAGTGATAATATATATTATTATTATTATATAATACATATAGCAACCATCACGTATGGTGGACCAGGCATTGTTCTGATTGCTTTACTCATGAAATCTCTATAATCTAGTAAGACAGTCACCGTCAATATCCCCATTTTACATATGTGGAAACTGAGGGACAGGTAGGTTAAGTAACTTGCCCAGGGTAAGATACTGAGTTCTTCAAATTTGGGAGTCAAGTCCAGGCCAGGCGGTTGTGAGCCCACACTCCTCAGCCAGCCGTGCCACCCTGTGAGGACTCACGCATCTGGGAGGAAGCGACTGGTGAGGTGACTGTTTAACTATCGCCCTATCCATAACACACTCTAGCTAACAGCGCTGTTAGGGGGCTCGGCAGAGACCCTGTTTCCAGGGGACCAGTGCGTAATGGTGAGGAAGGAAAACATTTGTCTTTTATATCTGTCCCCTGACCTAGCCCGTCTCACTTTCCTGGGCGGTGCCATTGACCTTCACCTGAGCAGTTTGGGCCAGTTACTTTATTTATCCGAGAATCAGTTTCTGCATTCACGAAATGGAGTTCAGCAGGGTACTTGCTATACCCAAAGCATCCAGCCTATTAGCCATTATTTTCTACAGCACATAGAGTTAGAAAGACCTAAGTTCAAATCTAGGCTCCACTACTCAGTTGCTATGGGACTTTGAGCAAGTTCTTTAGCTTCTCTGAGTCTCAGTTGCCTCATCTGTAAAATGGGAATAATACTGGCCTCATAGAGTTGCATGAGGATTACATGAGACTGTTTATGAAAGAGCTTAGCAGAGTGCCTGGATTATGGCATGCTTTCAATAAATGGCAACTCAGCATTTTTTTAGGGCCTTAATTCATTCTAAATTATAAAAAGCTGACAGCAGCTGAGAATATTAGCTCTATGAGTATTTGCGGTTTTATACAGCTCAAAGCCTTATATTGTAGGGATGAAGATGTACCTAAGATAATTTAATGCTTTAGAAAATAGAAGAAAATAGAATTTGGGGAGGGAATGTTGGGGCCAGAAACATTTAGAGAGCTCATACTGCATGCTGGGCTCTGTTGAGCGTGTGGAGTGATTGACTTATTTGTGCTCAACAACCATGTGGGGTGCAACCATCATGGCGCCCACTTTGCAGGGGAGAAAGTGGTCAGAGCGGAGAGTGGAATTAGTCAGGATTTCACACTCAGTGAACAGCGGACCTGGGACCTGGAACCGCACCGTGCTGCCTGCTGTACCAGGCAGAGGGGCTGCTTCTCCATAGTTCTGGGGTCACCATCGTAGCAACCAGCACCACTGGGGCCCCACTCCTGTGGCCTTCCGCGACAGCAGACCACCTACAAAGACACCTGCACAAGGAACGGCCTTTAAAAAGAACAGCTGTTCAACTGTCCATTCACTCGCACAACATTCTGTGACCAGGAAAAGCCGGGGAGAAACTGCGGGGAGGAGAAGAAACACTGGGGGCGAGTTGGGGGGTGGGGACAGAGTCAGGTGGACGCTGGCAGGAACCAAGAGGCCCAGGCTGACCTGTTCTGGGATCTTCCATGGCTTCCAGGGGGCTCTTTTGTTGCCATTCTACAAAATCGACCTCTCTCGAATGAGCAGCTCAGAAGCAGGAATAGACCCTGCTGGCCGGGTCACCAGAGCCCAATGTCTGGAGCTACTGCAACACTCGGGCCACCCTGGACCGAGCCCAGAAGGCCCCACACCGTCCCGGAGACAAGACACTCCCTTCCCGCCAGGTAGCCCGCGCCCGCCCGGGGCAGCGTCCTGTCAGGTCGGCCGTCTGGGCCTGGCGCCAACTTCCAGAAAGGAGAGAGTGGGGAGGGTGAAGAGAGAAACGGAGACAGAGAAAGGAAGAGAGACAGTGAGAGAAAGGAGAGGGGAAACAAGAGAGAGAAGAGGGAGAAAGAGGAAGGAAGAGGAGAGGAAAAGGGACAAAAGAAGAGAGGAAAAGAGGGAGGGGGAGAAACAGGAGGAAGGAGAGAGAAGAAAGGAAGAAAAGAAAGAAGGGGAAAAAGAAAGGGGGAGAGAGGAAGGAAGACAAAAAAAAAAACAACTCTAATTTATGAGCTGAGGAGCGAAGGCTGTCAGCAGCCCCACGTTTTCCAGAAGCATCTGCCTTCCCTGAAGTTGGGAAGCACAGAGGGAGCAGGCCCGGCCGGAGGAGAAGCCATTTCCCGCCACACTTACACCACGGCACCGCTAACTTCCTGCAGGGCCGTCAGGAGCGCCAGGAGGAACCTGCCTCTCGGGGGGTTTAAAATCAGCTCCAATGTTTGGCTCCCAGTAGGGGTGTGTGTGGATTTTTTTGGGGGGGGCTGAAATTTAACGCTTTAGAGATTTAAACACAGCAATGGGGAAATGTCAGCTGTAACAGTAGGGAGACAGAAGCAAGTACCCAAGAGTCCCCGAACGTGAGCTGTCACACACGAAAGCGGCGCTGACTGGGAGAGAGGTAGGGGCTGAAGGCGAGTGCTCCGGGCACCTGCTGCGAGGAGGAGACGACACTGGTGTCCTTGAAAAGCACCAGCGCCAACAAGACGCTGCAGTCACTAGTTTTCGTCCCGTCCCCGGGGGAACTCCACGCTCACACCCTAGCCGTCACCCCATCGGTGAACGCCAGCGCTGGCTCCGTGTCAAGCACGACGCTGGGCACTGGGGTCACTGAGGAGCCCGCAGTCTCCGGGGTGCCCGCTCCGTGAGCCTGCACACAGCCCCCAGCACAGGAGCAGTGGCGGGCGTGCCCAGGTGTTACGATGGCACAGCAGGGCGAGATCCAGGGAGGCTTCGGGGAGGCGACATCTGAGCAGGAGGAGTCAGTGGGGAAAGGGGAGTGGGCGTGGAGAAAGAAACCAGATCAAGGAGCGCCCCACAGGGCACGGCTGAGCTAGACTTACTCTTCCGGGTGGGCACTTAACCCTGGCTGCATGTTACAGTCCTCTGAGGAGCTTTTAAAATACACGTGTATACATATCCACATGTTACACACGCGTGCCTGGGCCCCACCCCACGTCACTTCTGTCAGACCTGCCGCGGTGAAGCCTGTGCAGAGACGCTCGGTAAGCCCCGGGGGAGTCTGACAGCAGCCCACGTCAATGGCCCAGCGAGAAGAGAATGGAAGGGACAAGACTGGTGACAGAGCAACCCATCAGGAGGGGTCTCGGTCTGGTGGGGTTGCCTTACCCAAGTTCCACAGCCTGGGCACCTTAGACATTTATTTTCTCACAGTCTTGGAGACTGGAAGTTCAAGATCAAGGTGCTGGCAGGGTGGGTTTCTTCTAAGACCTCTCTCCATGGCTTGCAGGTGGCCACCTTCTTTCTGCATCCTCACGTGGCCATCCCTCTGCATTGTCTGTGTTCTAATCTCCTCTTCTTATAGGGACACCAGTGCTGGATGAGGGCCCTGCCCTAACAGCCTCATGTTAACTTAATCACCTCTTGGAAGATGTTATTTCCAAGGATGGTCACATTCCGAGATATTGGGGATGGGGACCTCCACGTGAATCTTTAGGGGACACGATCCAGCCCTTAGGAGGAAGCTGCTGCAGCCGCTCAGGGGAGAGACGATGAAGGATGGCTCTAGGCAGTGGCGGCAGGGGTGGGATGGGGGGAGAGAGAAATTGGCACGGAGAGTTGTTGGGGGCTGTGAATGGATAGGATGACGGGGGACCAAAGGTGACTCCCCAGTTCCTAGGACAGACGATGGTGTCATCAGTTGAGGCGTTTGCAGGAAAGAGAGAGAAGGAGTGATGCAGTCCCTTTGTAGCATGTCACGATTGAAGATGGAGATTTGTAAGAAAAATTTCAGCCAGAGAGAAGGGTCTGAGTATCACCAGTGTGTGGAGGGCAGCTGAATCCAAGAGTCTGGAGGAGATCCCTGCCCTCTCCCAGAAGACGAAGAAAGAGAATGGAAGACGAGGCACCAAACCATGAGGAAGAGCAACTGCTAAGGAGTGGGCAGAATGAGAGGCTTAATCCTTTGCAATTAAGTCACAAAAACAAACAGAAACACTAGCCATCTTCTCTCTGTTTAACCTGAAGCAGAGTCCTACTAAATCATAAAGAAATGACAAGAAGAAAGATTACTAATAAAGAAGATGAAATGATGTGAACCACGAGTTACATAAAAGAGAAAATGAAACAAGAATCAAGAATCAAGAAAGGAGTTATTGATGGATCCTTGGTTTGTTAATTAGGGGTCTGCCTTTCTGTATCTCCTCATTTGCTACATTATGTTGATGAATTAATAGATTTCTCACAAAAGGACATTTAAATCAACGTATGACACCTGCTTAAATTCTCAAAAAGCCATTAATTACACATTCTTAAGAAAATGAGCTATGACACAACTCTTCTAACTGTATAATTCCTATCTGTGATTCTTAATCAGACGACTTTCAGCTGCAAGATGGATCTTTTCTATTCATCTCCTCTGGTTCTGACCAATTAAACGTTTTCTTTCATAATCATAACATTTCATATGCCAAATCTTCAAAAGAAAGGGAGCTTGTTAGCAACATACCATTTCCCATTGGTAATTTATGCTGAATTCGAACTCTTAAAAGTATCATATATACATATAGGACATTATTAGCACATTCAGGCTGAGTAGAAAAACAACAGAGATTATTAATTTGTGGCTTGATTTTCTGCAAATGTTTTTCAGGACAATTCTTTTTTTAAAAAACCTTACCGATTAGTAAATTAATTGATTCCTGCAAATTGAGATCAAATTTTACACATAGCTTTTACAGATTGAGCAAATGCTTGTACAAATTATAAGGGTAAGTGTATTCAGAAGGAATCATTATTTTCTAAAGCAGTTAAAATGCCGATACAGACAGTCTTTTGGTGTGTTACAGCTTGACTCATGTGTGACGTTCACTGACAGCACGTATCTTCGAGTCATTTATTTCACCACCCTACGGCAGCCACTGTAGATTTCTTTCCCAGAAATGATCCATTCCCAAACATCAAAGTGTAAATTTCTTGCACTGTCGGTTTCTGAGCCCAATCCAGGAGCAGAGCTGGGGACCAGCGGTCTAGTTCCCGGTTAACTGCTCAGCCAAACATTCAAGAATCCCAACCGAGCCAGGCCTACCCCTCAGGCCTGCTCACCAAGCAGGGGAAAGTCAAGAGTTTATGGCAGAGACCAGGGCCAAATCTGGCCACACAGCTACATACTGTCCATGGCTGCACAACTCAGCTATCTGATGTGTTTACATATTGCCTATGGAGAGTTGAGTGTTTGCAACAAAGACTGCCTAAGGAAAGCTTAAAATATTTACCATGTAGCCCTTTACAGAAAAAAAAAATTGCTGACTCCTGACAGAGACTATTTGCACTTCTCAACTCCACCACTTCAAGTGCTACAACCACGAAAACTGTTCCTGGAGAAAGAGGCTACATAACATATTCTAAGATGCCAATCACTTCACTGTCTACTACCACTCCATGCAGATCTGCATCACCAAGAGGCAGCTTTCCTTTGATTCTTACACAATCACCTTTAGTGAGATCCTTTTATTCCCTGTCCTCAGAAGTCTGAAAACAAACCATCAGCTGGTCTAATGTAACATGTTACGGTTTTTTAGCAGATGTGAGCCACTGATTTCTTTGTCCAATGAGTCATTAAGATTTGGGAGCCGGCAAAACTAGGGGCTGGATTTAGTGCCCTCAATTCGGTCCTTCATCTGGGATAGGGCAGAGTCTTCAAACATCAAGGCCATTGTCAGTCACCTGAGAGCAAGGCTCACAGAGTGGGGCCAGACATTTCTCAAGTGCCCAGCTGTGGGCACCTAGCTGGGCACGAAGCTTGCTTCTGTATACTGTAGATGCTGCTTGCTTATCGGGTATTGACAGGAGCCCTCGGAGCTCGCTGCCTCCACCCATCTCACATCTCCAGGCCCTACCATCACACGCTCTTAGAACAAGGACAAGATGCCTAGTTTCTGGCACACCTTTTGTAAAATTAAAATCTGTCTAAGGCTAAATCTACTCTTCGAATACCAGTGCTCTCACTAATGAGAAGCTTTTCATGCATAGATGTAGGACTGTACCTGTGTTCAGCCTACAGGAAATATGAATTGGAGAGTACAAAAAAGCTTTTCTCTCCATTCGATTTATGTTCATCCTCTGAAGGCCAAGGGCTAAACCAGCCACAGGTGCAGACGCTTCACATAGTTGTTCAGGAAGCCCTGTAGACAGGGCCATATCCATGTCTACCCTTTTCTCTCTCTCTCTCTTACCTGATCTCCTTGTAGCGTGTGCTGGTCAAGAGGTGTCTTTGTGGCAATATTGCTGTAGTAGGCATATGATAGTTCCCAGTCCAGGGGGTAGTTGTCAATACCCTGATAGTGTTTGTACCCAAGATTCATTGAAGACAGCCTCTCACTGCCCTGGCCTCCAACCAAACTATACAGCATGCCCTGTTAGGAAGAAATTGACACAGTGTTCACAAGATTGCAGATAGGATCCTACAATCCTAACACTGAAAGGTCATCTGGCCTAGCTCCTATGTATAATCCTAGCCATTCCAGAAATATGTTAAATCGCCTTTTTTTTAACAAACAAATCTTTTGAATGAATAATACTTGATAGCACAACAAAATGACTATAATCAACAATAAGTTAGGGTATACTTTAAAATAACTAAGAGAGTAGAATTAGAATGTTCCTAACACACAGAAATGATAAATGCCTGAGGTGATGGATTCCCCAATTACCTTGATTTGATTAATTCACATTGTATGCCTGTATCAAAACATCATAGGTAACCTATAACAATATATAATTATTAGTACCCATACTAATTAAAAGTGAAATTTTTTTTAAAAAAACAACAAATCCTCAGGAAAAAAGCCAACCCAGATTTCTAATGGTTTCCAAATTCCCAGCTATCTGTCCTTCGTGATGTCTAATAGTGTAAAATGCCCTGACTTTTGGCTTGTCTTGGTAAAAATGGGAATCTTTCCTGGCCTGTCTCGCAGCACCCTTTTATCAGCCAACTGTTCGAAGGATCCCAGTTCTGCTTCAGCCACCTCATCTGTGGACACAGGATTTGAAGAGTGGGTCCATGTCCCAATCTCATGCTCTCAGAATGTTAATGCCAGAAGGGTCTTTAGAGATTGACTGGGCCAACATCTTCATTTCATATTTGAGAAAATAGGGGCCCAGAAAGGTGAAGTCATTTGCCCGTGGGTCCATCAGCCCCTTTGTGGCAGAGACAAGGCTAGAATTTTCTCACTATTCCACCTTTACAGGAACTGCTTCAGGGACTCAGTAAAACATGCCATCATTCAGGAGCATCTAACAGACCAGAGACATCACAAACGAACCACTAAAAAGGAACATGGAGCCACTGGGGTGCAGCTAAATAAATAGTCTGAGTCTCCCCAAACCAAAGATAAACAATCCCGGTTTATCCTTGCAAATCTGAGACGTATAAGCAATCAGGGAACATTCAGTAGTACTTATTGTTATGGGTAATTATATGTGCCAACTTGACTTGCCATCAGGCACCCAGACAAAACATTATTTCTGGGTGTGTCCACAAGATTGTTTCCAATGAGATTGGCATTGGAATTGGCAAAGTGAGCATAGGAGAATGCCTTCTCCAATGCCGGTGGGCTTCATCCAATCCTCTGGGGGCCTAAGTGGGACAAAAAGGCAGAGGGAGGAGGAATTGCTCTCTGGTTGCTTCCTGCTGCCTACTTGAGCTGGGACATCGATCTTTTCCTGCCCTGGGACTGGGAGTCACGACACTGGCTCCCCTGATACTCAAGCCTTCAGACTGGGGCTAGAACTACACCACTGGCTTTCTTGGCCCTCCCTTGCACACACTGCAGACCGTGGGACTTCTCAGCCTCCAGAACTGCACGAGCCAATTCTTCACAATAAATCTCTTCCTATATATATAATCCCATTGGTTCTGTTTCTCTGGAGAAACCTGACTAATACACTTATGAAAATGTGATTCTAAATGTTAGGCAAGTTGCATAATAAATTTGGATTCAAAACCAAAAACGAAACCGTCTGGTATGGCATTTGTTTTGATGGTAGACTCCTGGATATAACAATACTTCGCTTAGAAGTCCAAATGACTTCATTTAGCTAAAAAGGAATATGGGATAATGGCTTCGCAGCCAGAGCAGTCACAAGAATTAGGTAACAGGCACCTGTTCCAGAAGGATTGGGATGCTGGCAAGCCCTGCCCCAACAGTTTCTAGGTGGTATGCCAGTTAGACCCCCACGGCCATGTCCAGAAACGAAGTACTCTTTTCTCCTCACTGGAAGCTGGGGACCCTGTATTCAACACAGCCCCAGGACGTCGCTCGAGTGTGAAGACTTTTGAAGGACTCCAAGGAGCTGCAACATGCCCAGTTCCACCCAGGGGCATGGGAGCATTTGCTCTGCAAATATAACACAGGTGATGGATGTTCCAGGAGCCCGTGATATACTCTACCTGCAGCTGATCCCGAGAAACACTTAATCCAGTTTCATAAAAGACTGCGAGGTAGTAGGATGCTTTATGGTATCCACAGCAGCTGGAATCCATCAGAAAGGGGACGATAGAGCTAATTTGGTGAAGCCCATCGACGATAGAGAGTCTCTTTATAGCCTTTTCAAATATCCTCCCACCAATTTCTGATACAGATGCATTTTGGTTCCTTGGCGCTGTAAATAATCCAATTGAGAACACACAATCAATTACCATGGGACTGACGTGGCTTTAGAAAAAGGAAAAGTCAACTGAATCACCTGAGTTATTGATATGGTTGGCCCTGCAGTGCCTTGAAACATACCACCTTCCAGGGAGGTAAATTAAACCTTTTGAGGATGCCAGGGTGTCTTTCTGTAAATAGCTTTTTCTTTGGCACTAAATGACAGCCTGTATCTTGGGAAAAAGGATGTGCTGTATGTAGCTGAGGGAGTGCCTCAAGAGAGTAATTTACTCAGTGTAACCACCAAATCAGGACCATGGAAACTTCCAGAGAGACTTTTTTTTCCCCTCTAAGACTCTCTAAAGAAAAATGTTTTATCTCAGAAATAGTTCCTAGGTGCTGCTCTAAAAAGTTGGGCAAAAGAACTTTATTTTTAGATGCTTTCTTAACATCTTTTGCCTCCGGTTTTTTCACATGAGTATCTAAATATAATAAAAAGAATAAGTCAACTTTTATTGAGAGCTTACAATATGCCAAATACTGGGTTATGTGTCTCACATAAATCATGTCATTTAATTTGTACGGTTTTATAACATAGGTGCTATTAAAATCATCCCCATTTTTCACACGAGGAGACTGAGGCCTGGAGGAGATTGAGGCCTGGTCTAAAGTTACAAAGGCTGGCAAGAGGCTGGGCCCAGCTTGCAGGTCACTGAAGCCAGAGTCCAGTGACCCTGCTGCACTTAACCCTTGATGAACAGGTGATCAGGTAATCAGCTGTCTTAAAAAGTACGTTACCACCAAGGATAAAGACTTGTTTACACAATTGCTTTAAGCTATACTTTGCTTCCTTTTACATAATCCTCCCATATATCTATAAGCTCATCACATTTACACCCAAACGAGCAAGTTTTATGGCCCTAAATGTAACTGTTAGAGTCTTTTAAAGCCTGTCTTTACTATTCATCTCTCTTGTTTATTAATTCAGCAATCGAATGTTTACTTTCTATTACATGCAAGGCACAGTCTAGATGCTGTGCTACAAAAGACCATGTAGGATTGCAAAGATACTATTTATATTTAACTTAAGACTTAAGTTAAATGTAAATAATGTCAATTTAAATGTTAAGTTAAATGTCAACTTAAGACTCAAACTTCACCTGCCTAGAAACTGTTATGTGCAACGTTTTTCTTTGATTTTCTTCATGCTGTACAAAATAAAAATGTTATTAAAAAAAAAAACTCAGGAGGAAGTAACAGACTCACTTTTATCAGCACTTCATCAGGGAGGAACAGAGACAAGTTTCCAGTGTGCAAAGGTCAGGGATGGGTTTATTTAAGGGCAAATGGAGATGCAGATGAGAAGGATCCACAGCTGAAACTGTGGAAACTGACGTGTTTGTGAGCGGGTACTGGTCCTGTGGGCACAGGGGCTGGATGTCCCTGCCAGGGGGACACTGTGCCTGCCCTTACAGACCCCTGAGCCGTGGGAAGGGAGCCTGTCCCCCACCTCTGCCGGCCTCCAAGGCACCCTCCATCTACCGGCTCCTGGAACTCCTCACCCGATAGCTGAGTCTGCTTTTGTTCCTTTGATCCCAAGTACCTGGCACAGTAGGTGCTAAAAAAAGAAAAAAATCACCTTACTGAACAAATAGAGTTTGCTCTTTTTCTTGTATTTTTTTATTTACTCCCTAAAGCAACAGCGGCTTTAAAAAAAAAAAAAAAACAAATCAAACAATGCAGATTTGTATAAAATAAAAACAGAAGTCTCCTCTCCCTCAATCTTTCTTTAATAGTGAAGATAGAAATTGTTAAAAGATTGGTGTGTAAGCTTTGAGACTTCTCCTTTGCATATATGATCATTCATATACACATCTGTTGATGTATATACATACATGTCTTCTTCGCAAATAATATGCAATTATAGATTCTGACTCTCAACTTTCTTTTTAAAATGTACTACATGTTATGACTATCTCCCTGTGGCTGTCAGAAGTGCATTCCTTCTCATGCTTCCATAGTATCGCATTCTATAGCTGTGCCATTTTCCCAACCAGTTCTCTTATTTTTAGACTCTTGGGTTGTTTCCAGCGGTTTTGCTATAACCAACAACACGGCAATGAACATCCTTGAATGTATCCCCCGTTCATCTGTTGGGATGATATTTGAATGATAACACTAGGAGCCTGGGGATCTCATTTTGGATTTTCGCTTTGCACAGCTGAGAGAAGAATTCCGTCCCACCTAACTGTTAGCCACGATCAGAACCTTCTCCACCGGATTCAGTATGCACTGCAGCACTCAGAGTTGCAAAACAAATTCTGCTGCTACTTATTCATATATTTACTTTTAAATATGTGCTCATCTCAGATGCCCCTCTGCGCACATTCGCAGCAAAGCAACATTAACATTTGTTAACCATTCATCCCCGCCTCACCTGCTCTGCCAAATGCCTGATGGTGATGAGTTTTGCCCGAGTACCCATGGACCCAAGCTTTGTGGGCTCTGAAGAGGGAAGAGACTCCAAACCAAATGAAGCTTCAAATGAAGCACTTGCCCTGCCGACCCCCAGCACAGAACCCCAGAAATCATTAGCAGGAGCGCTCGGGTAGCTGGAGAATGAGGAGCAAAAGGAGAATCCTTCACAAAGCTCAAATCCTCAGCACAAAAAACTTTGCAGATTGAAATATAGGCAGGTTGAAAAGGCTTCATTATTTCTTTTGTACATTAAAATTCTAAACTCCCCCCAAGATATTACCAATTAGTATTTTCTCTGCAAAAAAAAAAAAATCTAAACCATTTTCTGTACTAGTGAATACAGCAAAAAATAATAATTCTAAGGTAAAACTGCTTGTTTCACACATTTGTTAAACTTTGAATTCCAACTGTCTCCCCAAATCAGAGGCATGATGTCTTGGGTGATATTGTGAAACTGGCGATTTTAAAGTCAGTTTAATGAAACTGTTAATTTCACCCATCTGGCTTAGCATATGCATTTTTTTCTAGTCGATCTGTAACTAAAAACATGCCTTGTTTATGGAGATTAATGGTGTAATGAGAAAACAAACAAACAAAATAGAAAAAGGAACCATTTTCCAAATTCTTTCTTTCTGCACTGGAAGCTAAAGAACAAAAGCCACAGCCACCATTAATTAACCCTTGCTATTAATATTTTCCAAGTAACACAGCAGCATTTATTTTGCTCTTTTTTCCTTCTGTACAATAATATCATAAGGTCGCCATTTATGTGTTCCTTGTTAGAAGAGGCAAAAAGCAAAAAATGAGAAGGTAGCCACTGTCCAAAGGCCCAGGAGCTGGAACCAGTGTCTGTTTGAGAATTCAGATGGAGAAAAGCACCCTCATGCCTTGTGAGGGATGGAGACATCAATAGGAAAGTCATTTTTAGTTTCGAGGCTCCAAAAGGTTTAATGCATCCAAAGTAGAAGTTTGAAAGGGGAAAAAAAGTATAGGAAAAAAATGTCCTTTAACCATTAAAAGGAATGTTCTTCACCAAGTTTACTGATTTTAAAAAGAACAGTGCATTCCTCATTTGCATTCTGACCTGATGAGCCTCAGTGGGCTCTAGGGGCTTAACGACCTGGCTTATTTCTCTCTCAGAAGTACACTATTTGCATCTTTCTGTACTGTATACATTTTCTGATTTTATACATGTCATTTTCCTCCCTCCTTGTCTCCCTTCCTTCCTCTATCTCTCTCTCTCTCTCCTTACAGGACTCTTATTCTCTGGGCAAGAAAATCATAGCCCATTCTTTGTTTTCTTCTTCATGCCTATGTACTTTTTAAATACTTTAATGTATGTTTTTTTAAAAAATAATAATAATAAAGAAAACGGTTCTTGAACAAACCACAATGAATACAGCTCTTAAAAGGAAAGGTACTCTGCTGTTATTATGTAACATAATTGTGTTTCTACCATTTCCGTGCCCTGTATTTTAGGGTCTCCAAACAAACAATGCAATCGTTGGCAAAATCAGGTTAAAAACAAATACAGTTTCATTACAGCAGCCAGCCACCCCTTGGCATATTTTGTGGGGACCCCATACCCCCTATACTCAGCACTCCAAAGCCTGGGGGACAAGAGGCAGGCAGTGGCCCTGAAGGAACAACGCAGATGGTGTCGGCCCTGGGAGGCGAGCCCAACCTCGGCCCTGGCCCCATTCCAGAGAACCATGTGTTGGCAGAGCATGGACTTCCTCCGGCAGCGGGCACCAACTCCCGTGGGCTCAGCAGTGCCCACGCAGAATGAAAGGTGGGGGAGGAGAGAACAGCTCTGGCCTTGGGGCAGATGTCCCTAGAGGTGTCCTGGCCAGCTAACCTGTCTCGTCCACCCCTCCCTCTGCCTTGCGTCCTTCCTCGTCGCTCCCTGCCATGACCAAGTCTCGGGCCTCAAGACCGGCCTGCCGTCGCCCGTCCTGCAGCCTCTCCCCAGCCCTGTGCCCGTCCTCTGGACGCCCGAGCCCCATTCAAAGGGGTTTTCAATTCAAACGGTTCAATTTTGACAAGCAAGGTGTGACAGGAAAGTAAAAGAAGGCACTAGCCAGCACAACTCTTAAATAATGGAAAAAATCTGCATACTAAAACACCACGGTAGCAGCATTAGAAAAAGCCCAAATGCTAATAGGGCAATTTCTATGCTCTGGCAGGAGCCATTTTCATAGAGAATTGGAGGCTCCCCAGGAAAAAACATAGAGGTTGACCAATTATAATGCCACCCCCAAAGTCCCGAACATGGGGTCTTGTGTTAGATGCCACCCCAGAGCCTGGCCAGTCCTGAACTCAGGGACAGAGCAGCACAGGGGGTTCTCGTGCCAAGCGAGGTAATCAGAATGCAGAGCGGTGGCTCCGGAACGCCCGAGGCAGGGAGGGTCCTCGGCCACATCTGCGCGCACTGCAGCTGGGCCCGGAGCGGCCTGCCGCCTTTAATTCAAAGGCACGCCGACTCTGGGAGGTGAGAACAGGCCCCGCTCCACACCACAGCGTGCAGCACCAGCGGGAACAGCCGTACTTTATTCCAGGTTTGCGCCGCAGTGGTCCACATCTAACAAGCCTCCCTCCTCTGCGCCCCTGGCACGTGGCACAGATTGTGTGGGGGCTGGTTCCCCATATTCACTGTGGCCGCCCCAGACCCTAGCGTAGGGGAAGGATGCACCCCACACGTGGTCCCGAGTTGGGCGAGCATGTCCCTTGGCGCTGTTTTACGTCTGGGCACCCGCGTATCTCAGCAACTAGATTACAGGTAATACGAAAGCAAGAACCACAAGGGCTGCATTTCTGGAATTCCTTTGCAAACGAGTAGATCCACAGGACTCTGGTCTACCTTTGCTGACAGTGGACAGCTGGAAACAGGGTCCCGGTAGCCCTGAGAAACAGAACTGTGTTTACAGAGACAGGACAGACACTCCTGACAGGAAACAGACTGAGGAAAGAGTGGGAGAAAAGAGAAAAATTGTAGGAAGAAGGAAAATACGCCCACAGAACTCTAACAGTCCGGATTGGAGCCGTGGCTTGGCTAGTGCAGACCTTGAACTTGTGTCTCCTGGAAGTCAAGCTCCTCATTTCTTCAGTGATTCATCGACCCAGCAAAGATGTTCTGAGTACTAACAGTGAGATCACTCATTCATTTGGATTGGATTCAGTTACTCAACAAATACCTAGCAAGGTGAGGGTCCTCAAAGGAAACCTAGATACTGTTCCTGTCTTGAGAACGTCTAAGTCCTACTGTGGCAGCACGAGAATCAGCCATCATAACACAGGAAGACAGTTACCGAAAAGGGACACCTGCAGCACGGCATGGGAGGCGTGGGGGAGGGGCTGCCTGCCTGGGGAGACGGGAGAGAGGACACAGGAGGCTGTATTCGAGTTGGGACATGAAGGCCGTCTGTGTCTGCCGCTGGGTACGGTATGCTCTTAACCCGAGCACTCTGGGAGGCTGAGGTGGGCGATTGCTCGAGGTCACGAGTTCAAAAACCAGCCTGAGCAAGAGCGAGACCCCGTCTCTACTATAAATAGAAAGAAATTAATTGGCCAACTAAAATATATATAGAAAAAATTAGCCGGGCATGGTGGCACATGCCTGTAGTCCCAGCTACTTGGGAGGCTGAGGCAGCAGAATTGCTTGAGCCCAGGAGTTTGAGGTTGCTGTGAGCTAGGCTGACGCCACGGCACTCACTCTAGCCTGGGCAATAAAGTGAGACTCTGTCTCAAAAAAAAAAAAAAAAAAAAAAAGGTGCAGCCACTATGGAAAACAGTACAGAGATTCCTCAAAAAAATGAACATAGAATTACCATATGACCCAGCAATTCTGCTTCCGAATACAGTATATATCAAAAAAAATTGAGAGCCAGGGTTCTGAAGAGATATTTGTACACCCATGTTCAGAGCGGCATTCTTCACAATTGCCAAAGGCGGAAGCAATGCAAGTGTCCACTGATGGACAAATGGGTGAATAAAATGTAGTACACACATACAACGAAATGCTATTCGGCCTTAAAAAGAAAGGAAATTCTAACACGTGCTACAACACAGGCGAACCTTGAGGACATTATGCCGAGTGAAATAAGCCAGCCACAGACAGACAAATACTGAGTAAGATACCACTTACATGAGGTCTCTAAAGCAGTCAAACGCATGGAAATTGGGAGCAGGTCGGTGGCTTACAGGGCGGGGGCAGAGGGGAAGTGGGAAGCGGTTCGATGAGCACAGTTTCCCTTCTGCAGGATGAGAGCTGTTGCGCAACAGTGTGACTACACTTCATACTACTGAAATGTACACTTGAAAATGGTTAAGATGGCAAATTTCATGTTATGTATATTTTACCATGAATTTTTAAAATTTTAAAAATAAAAAAATTGCTGTCCTTACAGGGTAAAAGTATAAATACTTGGCAGCTCTTTTGCAGAAAAAAAAATATAGTTGTTCTGGAAACAACTTGAAGGTGATGCCGAGAGCTCACCTCACTGGACAGGAACGTGAAGGACACACACTCTCTACATGCTTCCCACTTGGGGTTCAGGAGACTGAAGCCTCCCCACTCTCCACCCCTGCAGTGCTCTCGTCTCTCCTTTGAAGTGAGTTGTTGGCTGAGATTGGGAGCAGATGATGCATCTAAAATCACGCAGTGTGGGGGGAAGAAACGCTCTCGGGTCTGAAACGTGCGTGTGTAGTAGCCTGGAAGTGAGTGTCGGCTGGATACACGAGGAGGCTGCCAAGGAAGAGGATGACTGTCTCCTACAGAACCAGAAACCACGGGCCATAGTCTCTCATGCCATCGCACCACCTTCTTTGTTAAAAATTCCAGCAATAGTAATTCCAGAAATTAGCTCCCTCTGGGGGAACTATGGGAGCTGACATTTTTTCTTTACATTCCGCCCACACAACTCTCATTCTAAGCACAGCCACATTTTGTTCCATCCCTGCAGCTCATGGGGGGCACTTCTTAGTGAATGAATGAATAAACAAACGGTGTGAGTGACTTAAAAAACACACTCACTGAGTTAACTTCCCTATCTTTGTTCCTGTACCTATTCTGTTCCTACAGCAAGAACTCCAAGCATCAAACATCTGATACTTGAGTCTGTTCTCGTAGCTTAACTCAGATATGAAAAATGTAATATGATGAGGACGTTCTAATAAAGTCCATTAATCACCAGGACAGGACAGGTCAGGGCAGCGGCAGAAAACAGAATGCAAACACAGTTCCTGTGACTGGAGTTATCCGAAGCCCACCAGAGCCAGGCTGGAGGCAGACGCCCTGGGAAGGATGAACTTGGAAGGGAGGGTGTTTGAGGGACCAGGAACGGCTATCATGTCACACCTGTCTCACTATGATTCATTTTAGAGGAGACCAGAGTAAAAGATATGCTGAAAATCTAAACTTATTTTTTAACGTCAATTTACAAGATCAAATCTTCTGCATTTTCCCTCAGCCTCGTTAGGAAACCGGGTACAATGTAAGACAGCAGTCTCTCTCCCAGGTTAGCCGGAGGACGCTATTATAGCCCCAAGCGAGGGCACTCCGCCAGGCGGAGAGAGGAATTTGAATGAGCGGCCACCCTACCTCTGCAGAAAGCTCCCAGTCCTTCCAATGTAACCTAGAAAACCAGGCGCTGACGGCAGAATGAGGTGTGGGGGTGGCTCTGGAGACTCACTCACCCCAGGGAAAGGCAGGGGGAGGAGGCAGGGGGTGCCCCAGGAAGTGGGGGCTGTGGTGGCAGGAGAGGCTGGCAGGTACAGCCCCGGGGGTAGGCTCCTTGGCACTCTTCCGATTTGGCACCAGGAGCACATGACTGGCACGCTGGGCACGAGCAGTGGACCGTTACATGGGTCCCACCACCAAGGGAGGCCCCAGAGGCTGTGAGAGGTCAGTGAGCTCGCTCGGCGGCTCTGGAATCTGACAGTTCCGCAGCGCCGACACCCGGGAAGCCTTGAGGTTCCAGAGCTCGTGAGCTGGGTTTTTAATTAGATTCGGTTTGCAGGCCTCCATGGAGAATAAAATAATCCTAAATTCTCATGAACAAAACTTTGAGCTGTAACCATAACACGAAAACATTCTCATTGATAGTACTTACTTAAAAACAAATGTTTCGTGAAAATGATTCACTCCTGTTCCCAATCAGCAAAACTATATTTAAATAGGATCAGAAATCTCACGAAAACCGTTTTGGTGTGGATATGTGTGGTCTCGGCCCATTTAGCCTAAATTATCCAACGTGCATCTCCCTCTCCCGTTGGCCTGTCTTGGGGGGCAGCTTCACTCCCTCCCAGACAACCCACGAAAACCTGGAATTATCTCTGCCTGGTAATAACGGCAGTAATGTTGACACAGCAGCGGTTCTCAACTGGGGGAGATTTAGTGTCCTTGGGGACATCTGTCAATGTCTGGAGGCATTTTTGGAGAGAAGTATGCAGCAGGATATCTGGCGGGTAGAGGCAAGAAATGCAGGTGAACATCCTGCATGCATGGGACAGTCCTCAGCAACAAAGAATTCTCCAGTCCAAAGTGTCAATGGCACAGAGGCTGATAAAGCCTGCTTACATAGGGCTTGCTCCGTGCTGCTGCTGCGCTGAGTATTTTATATATATCAATTCAGTGAATCCAGCGCTAGGAGAGAGGTGCTATTATAATTCCCATTTTGCAGATGAGAAAACTGAGGCTCAAAAAATGAGGTGACTTGTCCAAGACCAAGTGAGTGTTAAGTTAAAAGTGGAACCAGGCCATTAGGTTCCAGAGGCTATATTATCACAACATGGCATAGCCCCCGAGCTCCTGGTCCTCCTTGTCCACACCCAGGAAGTCATAGAATCCTTTAGAGCCAAGCTCTACATCCTTCAGCTTGGTCCCTGTCACCTCTGCTGTCCCACCTCTCAGCCTCTACTCTGCCTGTAATACCCACCCCTGCCTTGACGATCTGTCAAACACCTACTGACCCTTCAGGAATCAGTCCCAGTGTCACCTCCTCCGGGAAGCCTTCCCGGAACACCTCAGCCCTCCAGGTAGAACTGACCAGTCCCTTCTTTGTGCCTCTACCATACACTTCCACAGCCTTTGTTCAAATGCATTACTATTTTTCTTTACTTTCAAGTCCATCCCTCAAGGACAGGAACTTTATGCTGTTTCACTTATCTCTGAAGTTGAGCCAAGGAACTGAGTAGTCACTTAGGAAGTATCGGAAGAATGAAAGATGAAATTCAAGCCCCCATATGGCTTGAATTCTTCCAGGCTCGGTGGGGGTCACTGTCTGGAAAGGAAACCTATGCTGCTGGACACCACTGTTCTTGGGAAGTCCTTACGTGAGGGAGAAGCCAGTTGCTGCACTGCCTCCACATGAGTCCTATGCCCAGGACCACCCCAGGCTGCCCCTCAGTGCTAAGACGATATCATCACCCATGTTAGGATCCACTTAACCAGAGAGGCATCTCCCGTGTCCTCTCCTCTTCCTAACAGGCACGGTTTCAAGCTCCTGCATGGCCCTACGGTGTGTCATAATGACTAAGCTAACCCAGATCACCACGGGCCTACGGAGAAGCTGGTGATACTTGGGAAGAAAGCACAGATTCCTGAGATGGTGATTACAGTGCGCTTCACATTGGGCATCTCAAGTTCAAGTGCATAAAGGCCCAAGCAGGCCAGATCTTTGGGTTTTTCAAGAAAAGCTTGAAATTTGCATTTTCATACAAGTTTTAGATTGTGGTAATTATTATTATGTTTTTAATATACAACAAGATGTTTTCCAAACTAACCGCATTCTGGGGCCAGCTCTGGCTGTAGGCTGTCCATTTGTGGCCTTGGCTTTAAATAAAGAATAGCATGAGCGATTCCTAAATTTAAGTTTTTGCATTTAGTGTTGGAAATGTGCACAGATATATCGAGAGTTGTGGACATACAAGGGCAGAATTTAAATTTGAAATTAAGCTAGAACACTAGGGTTAAAAATAACTTTGAGGCATAAATCACCAAAGAGGGTGAGTGAAACAGAGAAAAACAGGGAGTCTTTCTAACCAGTGCCCAAAGCTGCAGCAAAGACTCAATTACCGGTCAGTAAATCCATCTCCAGCAACGCCTGGAACAGGCTGGGGTGCTTGTCTTTCAGCTCCTTCTCCCAGGGGAAGGCTCTGCACGTCGAGGGTCGCCCGTACCTGCGCTTGAGGTCCAGGTAGGAGTTGCGGAGGTGGCCTGCACAGGAGGGGAAGCACAGATACCACACCCTTTAGGAGAGCGAAAGACTCACCTCCCTAAAACCTTCCTACGAGGAGCTAGAAATTAGAGGCCAGACTTAACCTTGGTGGATGCTGGTTTGGGCCCTTTAGGGACGTGAAATTGGCTATGCTGCCTTTTCCTCCAGGTCACAAATTCAAAGCCAAGTCCAAGGGAATTGTGCCAACGTTGCTGATGGCCGTGAATAATTCTACAGAGTGAGCAGCTGGCCTCGGCCTGGCCCCCAGGAGGCCAATATCTAGGCCATTTGGTTGGCATGCGCGTGCAGGAGCAAAGCAAGTAGCCCAGGGAGGCAAGGCAGTCGAAGATGTTAAGCAAAGTCCTCCTTAGGCCACCAACCAGATCAGCATGCAAGACTGGCCTTCCAACTCAGGGCGTCTCTCCCGACAGTGCATCAGCTACTTTACCAAAATCAGTTTCTTTCCTGTTTGGGATATTACTGTTCCTACATATCTTCCCCCTCCTCTGACAGCATCATCATTTCTGGATGATTCAGCCGTGAGAGCAGCAGCTGGGGACCAGCACAGCCTATTCTTAAATCGAATCGCAGAAGCGCTGCCTTCCACACTCACCTATCGCCATCTGCAATCGCTACCTGGGACCATTTTATGTGAACCCTATTGGACCCGGGCATGTTCAAGACGCATCTATCCCTCCAGGGCCTGGAACGGGAAGTTCCGCTCTGGAGACAGAGAGACATATGGGCAGGACTGAAATACTCAATTCGCTTCTGCTGATGGCAAAGGCCCCACAGGAATTTCTCTTCCAGAAGGAACATATGTGAATAACTTTAGTGCCCTATATCAAACAACCAAGGTCTACAGCACAGAGAAATTTATGAGTGCTAGATCCAAGCTGGAACACGGGAAGACCAGACAGGACCCGGTTTTGTAACTGACAAACACCGTGTGTGAGTAAAAGCATGTCCGTGGGCAAATATGAGCATACATGAGAGCAGTCTACTTGAAAGTCATCCCTTCTGCTGAACATGACCAATGCCTTCTAGGATGAGTCAGTTTCAAGGATTTAAAAAATAAAACCGAGCCCCAAACAACAAAGTCGTTGTTCAACATTTCTGAAAGCTAATATTCAGATATTAATGATCCAAGACAAAAAGCTCACCGATGGGGAAACATTTCTAATGATTAATTTATTTTCCAATTCCTTTTTATTTTCTTAAGCTGGTCTCATGGATGGGACTAATGCCACACGAGGCACAAAACACCCAGTTTCATTTGTATTCTTAAACTAGATTTTTATGGGGGCAAGCTGTGAGCCGTGTTTCGGTTCTTCCTGGCTGTCACTGGTCTTTCTGGAATCCAGGTGGAATGTATGCTTTCACTTGCATCCGTCGTGGGGGGCTGGAGGTGACACTTGTCCCCACCGGTATCTGAGCCTAGTCATACATGTTAGATTTTAATCCCATTAGGGAGAAGACAAACATGGGTAGTACAGATGCACAGAGCTTCGAATGGCTGCCCTGAAGCTCAGCACTTACATGCTTCTTGTCTCTCGTCCCCGTGCTGTGCCGCGGATGCGTACGCTGATATTATTTCTTGAACCTCAGCACACCTTTCGTAATAGAACTTGATTTGTTCAGCAAGTTGCTTCTCAAGGAGGGGATTAAAAATCTACAAGAAGGCAAGAAAGTCGAATGAACAACAATTGTCATGAAAGATCCATCCACATCTGTGAGGGTGTGCTCAGGTTGACTTCATTGTCCCCCTGACATCTCCAGGTGGCTTGCTGATACACACATATCCCACCCACTCTGGATTGGCAAACCAGAGTTGTCTGTATATTAACTCAAGGACATGCCAGCTCTGGCTGCTTCCCTCCAGCTTCTTTTCGTAGCCTCTTCTCCTCTGCAGAGCTTCTTAAATGGCAGGATTTCCCAGAGACTAGGCCTCCACCCTCTTCTTTTCCCACTGCACATGTTCCTAGCAAATCACGTTCATCTCCACCTTCCCACCAAGAGACGTAGAGGTGCCTGTGCTGTGCCTGCTACCCAGGAGCCCTCGAGCCCTGTTCTTCTGCTGGGCAGGCTGGTGGGTACTCCAGCCCCAAGAGCTGGGTGCAAGGCCACTGCTTCAGGCGACCTTCCCCTGGAGCTCACCCACCTCCCTTGGGGGCAGACGCACCTCTCCCCACTCGGTGCTCCCAAACGTTGTGTCTCATGTTCTCTCACAGCTTACCTGTCTAACACCCAGAAAGGGAGCTCCCCCGGAACAGGGGACTTACCTTAACTCGGTGTGACTGCAAATACAGATTGGGACCCACTAGAGGGCCATGCAATTATTTCAGGGTGTGGTGACTAGCAGAGTGTTGGTGGCGTTGTTTGTTTTTATAAAGTATAACATAAAATATCAGAGTGCATTGAACAAAGCAAGGGTTGTGTTCTTAGCATAATTTCTGTTTCGGTTTTGTGTGTAAATATATATATATATATATATGTGCATATGTGTGTTTTGTTGATGATGTTAAATCGACTTCATATTCTGCACTACATTCCAAAAAAATTTTTTAAGCTACCCTGTTAATCCATCTTGCTTGACTCAGCACTAGCCCAGAGCTGGCACATAGGAGGCACACAATACGTATTTGTTGAACTAATGAATACATGAATGTCATTTTTTTCCCTTTTCGCAGAGGTCTCTCACCAGAGGCTCTAAGATGTCACCCATGGGCAATAGGGCCCCCCAGTTTTCCTAATTATGGCTTGGCCTAGTAACCCTTGCTTTTTCCAGAATAAACCCCACAGGGTCAAGGGAATGAAAGAACATTCCTCTCTCAGGTGTCAGTGGGGTCCGGATCTCCTTATCACAGCCCGGGAGCCGCCGTGAGCGCACCCTTGTGGGGGAGCAGCCCTCTCCCCCCAGCCCGGCTGGCACTGGCCTGGAGAGTTGGGCAGCTCCATTCTGGGTGGGTTTTGGATGTGAGAACGGCTGTGTGGTAGATTCAGTTCTGCACACAAAGCCCTCTTCGATCCGTAAAGACGCTGCCAACCCACCCCAGCGCGAGCCTGCGCTTCTGAAGAGAGCAGCCAGTGGAACCAAGATTTTAATTTGCTGCAGCGAGCGTCTCCTCTTCTGATACTTTAAATAATAGCATACAAGAGAAGCTTTACCAAATAACTAAGATTCTCTCCTTTCATTAGCTTAATCACTGGATAGGCAACAGCCTGATAAAAATCTACTCTGTAATTAAGCTAGTAAGTTATTAAAACAGAGGAAGTAAATGATTTCCATTTTATGAGTACTAAATGAACCAAACCTTAACAGAAATCTACTATTGTGTTTGCTGGGGGGAGGTGTCTATATTAGTTATGTTCCATGACAGAGGCGAAGCACCGTCAGGCCTGGGTTCCACGCCCATCACCCATGGGTGCTGCAAACTTCCGGATCCCCCACTCACCTGGGCGGGGTGCAGGCTGCGGAGGCGGTAGTACTTCAGGGCTCCAAAAAACCCTTCAATGCCAGCCACGTACCTGCTCCCTCCAATAATGAAGTACCCAGCTGTGTCATTGTAATGGAAATCCTCCCGGAAACTGGAGAAGAGCACAGAGGATTTAGACAGCCCTGGGCTGGAACCAGAGTATTTAAAAAGACACTCTTTCATTGACCCTCCTAGACTCAACCCTTCACTCTGGGTTTTCCAGATGGGACCCGTGTGGGGTCAGGTGGACGTGGGCTGGGATCCCAGCTCTGCCATTTGCCGGCTGTACTGCCTCGGCCCAGTCACCTAACCTCTCCAAGACTCTTTTCTCCTTTCTCTTGTTTGTTCTGCACACACGGGATTGTCAAAAGGATTAAGTGAAATGTAAAGACGGGTAAGGCATCTAGCAGAGTGCCCAGCCCACAGTAAATACTCAATCCCTGCTGTTAATATTGGTGATTTTGTTTGCAATCAATAGAATTATTTGGAATCGTTGGTTTTAATTGGAAATGTTCTGCTCTAAAAGGGAAAAAAAAACAACGTGTTGAATGAATAGAAGGTGGCTGTGGGGGACACTGAAAATGTAGACTATTAGGTGGGGACTGCCATAAAATTCAGTCAGGAGGACGCCCCAGCAAGGTCAAAGTGCATGACCAAAGACAAGAGGTCAGCCCAGGTGACAGGCCAGGTCCACTCCACACTGTCTTGAAGAGCTGAAGGCATCAGGAAGGAAATGGAGGGAAAAATGGGGTGGCATGAAACAAAATGCTTGAGGGTGTTCCTTGCAGTTGTTCACATTCACCAAAAACTGGCAAACCCTGGCTGTCCGTCTGTGAGAACCGGCCCATCCATCCAGTGAGTCCTGGACGTGAGGTTTTTTTACAAAGCATTTGAAAAAAGGGTTAAGGACCTGGAGAGATCTCCAAAATATGTTAAGTGAAAAAGTAAAAGTGCAGAACTCAGGAGTATAGCCTTTATCTAAGAAACAGGAGAATAGACTTTTTTTTTTTTTTTGTATTTGCACAAAGAAACTCTGGAAGTCTACACAAGAGACTGATACAAGTATTTCCCCCTGGGGTGGGGGATGGGATGGAGTACATGGGGGTAGAGTTGGAGGCGAGCCATTTAACTGTATTTTCATGTAATTCTGACTTTTTAAACCATGTGCTTTTTTGTTGCCTATTTAAAACTGAAATAGGAATGGGTGGACAAGATGTGATCAGAGCATATGTGAACAGCAAGAGGGGGGTCAAGTGGGAAGCCAGGCAAAGAGGAAAGAGCCAGGGAGCACAGAGGGCAGATGGAAGCACAAGGAAAGGACACAAGAGGCAGGCAGGCCGCCAGGAGCCCGGGGAGCTGAGGCAGCAACGGGCCAGGGTGACGAGGCTGGGGACACCACAAGCTACCCTCAGTTGAGTCAGGACAGCCAGGCAGCCCACGGTTATTCCAGAGCAAGGGATGGACTGTCCATTAACAGAGAACCCAACGCCAGGCAGGTGCCTCTGGCTAGAGAGGAAGCACCACAATGCGCTTGTGAAGGGTGAAGCAATGCGCTTGCTAGGAAATTAGCTCTGTATAAATGCAGCCCAAATGCAAAAGAAGGGCCCCAGCTCCTGCTGTTTTCCTTTTTAGAATCTCAGCCTTGAAGGACTGTCAGCATGATGGTCTCTTCCCTTTTTCTCAGGAGAGGCCACAAAGTCACCATCTCTGAGAATTGTGAATTGATTCTATCTTTCAAGACCTGGGAAAGACGTTAACATTCCAACAGCCCTCATGAGACAGCACCTGGCGCTGGGCGGACACTAAGCAATGCTTCTGCAGACCAGCTCTGACCCTCCACTTTTCCCTCACCAGCCTACCTGCGGGTCTGTGCTCCCCTGCAACACTCACTAACAGATGCCTGCAACGTGCTTGGATGCTCGCCGTCGGAGGCCGCTCTCTGGGGCCTTGGTCTCCCCACTTTAAGAATGGAAATAGCAATAGTACCTACGTGGTTGTTGTGAGGATTAAATAAACTAATACATAAGCAAAGCATCTGCACAGTCAGGCACACAGTGAGCACCATAACCGTTAGCTACAGTTGTAATTATTTTGAACCTAGTCCACTACTGGACTTCTGCTCTCCCTGTTTGAGTTGCACACTCAGCAAGGGAAAGATGTGTTTATTATCAAACCACTTAATGCCAATCGTATGGTCACTATAATCATACCACTTATTAATATGTAATCTGATAAAACATGAGTGCAGAACAAAGACTTGCTCTTTCCACAAAAACTAAGTTGATTATTTTGGATAGACTCAGCAAAGAGAAGTTACTAAAAAAATTGTGGCATTAAGACAACTATGCAAGGTTGGGAAAATAAATTGAGGAAATCTGGATGGGTTTGGGGCTCTGATTGTTTCCTAAATGTCTTTATTTTCATTTGGAAAAAACAGAAATTGCATGATATACATGTGAGAAAGACCACAGGGAACTCCAATTTGCAGATCTGTACTCAAAGGAAGTATCTAGAAAGACTGCCAATAAATGTACATTTGTATGTATTTTTTAATTAAAATAAGATGTTTAAGGTAAGTGGCCAGGTACAGTGGCTCATGCCTGTCATCCCAGCACCATGGGAAACCAAGGCAGGAGGATCATTTGAGGCCAGGAGTTTAAGACCAGCCTGGGCAACATAGTGAGACCCCATAATTACAAAAAAATTAAAAATAATAATAATTAGCTGGGCAAAGGCCATGTGCCTATAGTCACAGCTACTTGGGGGACTGAGATGGGAGTATTGCTTGAGTCCAGGAGTTCAAGCCTGCAGTGAGCTATGATCAGGTCACTACACCCTGGCCTAGGTGACAGAGAGAGACACTACCTCAAAAAACAAAAACAAAAAGCTGCTTCAAAAATGTTTAAGGTAAGTATCTTTTTGTAAGAATTCCTACTTTAAAGGAGTTTTTCAACTAATAACAAATTACTTGGTCCCAATGGCACTGGACTGTAATCTTTAAGTTGTCATTATCAACCAACAGGAGATTTGTCCAGCTTGGTCCCATCTACACCAGCGTGTCCACATTTTTCTTCTCTAAAATTCTCAGTGTCTGCACAAAGATTGCAAGAGATTCCTCGTACCGTGCACTGTTTGATGCCCATCAATTCCGCTGACATAAAAGCTGAGCTAGACTGTTCCAAAGCCCAAGCTGGTCCCTTTCGAAAACCTCAGACACGACGCTCTGGCAAACTATCTTTACTCTTATCTGGACATAGGAGAGCGCGCTGGTGAATTGCGGGAGGGCCAGTGGCCCGAAAGAATCGGTCTTTGTTCAATGGGCCTCACCCAGAATAGAAAATAGCTCCAGCTTGAGGTTTCTTTGGTAGAAGAACTTAGAGCCTCGAGTTAGCTGCCCCCTGTGCCTCTTAAATGTCACTTCCTTGGGACCTGCTCTAAATTCTGACCCCTTTGTTCTCCTCTCAAGCCACCCTATTCATTCCCTTCCTAGCATTCGCCACAGCGTGTAATTTTAAATTTATTTGTAACTTTACTTGTTTAACATCTGTCTTTCCTACTAGAGTCTAGGGCTGCCACTCTTACTAGGTAAGGAATCATTTGGATGCTTAAACTGGGATGTCGAATTGGTATGTACCCTCAAATCAGTCCTGATCCCTAGAACCTTACATGCTCATAGTGATCCTGTCTTAAAATATGGATATTTTGTTCATCATGGATTCTTAGCATTCATTTCAGTTTTAAAATCAATATTGTATTAAGATATTATTTATCATGGTTACTACTGGGTTGCATTGTGCCCCACCCCCACTCCTCAAATTCATATGCTAAAGTCTCAATCCCCGGTGCTTCAGATTGTGACCCTATTTGGAAATACGGTCATTGCAGATGTACTAATAATTAGTTGAGATGAGGTCCTACTGGATGGAGTAGGGTGGGCCACTCACCCGATGTGACTGGTGTCTTTCTGAAAAGGCGTAATTTGGACAGAGACAGTGAGAACGCCATGTGAAGATTGGAGTTATGCTACCACAAGCCAAAGAGCCACCAGAAACTGGAGGCGCCAGTTTCTCTATCCTGGAACAGAGCCTCCCTAGCACTTTCAGAAGGATCTGGGCCCAGCCTGCACCATGATCTTGGACCTCTGGCCTTGGGATCTGAGACGATATATTCCTATTGTTTAAGCCACTCAGTTTCGGTACTTGGTTCTGTAGCCCCAGCTCACTTACACGTTTCCTGAGCTATCAGGCACCCCCTTAAGTTTTAGGTTCAAGGTAGGTCCCTCACTCGCCTCCCCTTGGCTCCAGCCCAGGATCACAGCATGACCACTCTGTCTACTATTCACTCACACTGGCCTCTAAATCTCTGCAGTTAAGAGGAAAGGGAACCCTTACACAGAAAATGAAAAGGAGCCTATGCAATTCAGTGGTCAAAAATGTCCTGGGGTTGGGGACAGGGAAGAAAGGGGAAGCCACTACATTAATCCTGAAACAAAACCCTTAATTTCTGGAGCCCGCTTCACAGAGCACAGTGCTGGAAGAGATTTCCAGAGGACCCATGGATCATCTGTGTCTCCAAAGAGAGCTCTCAAGCTTTGCTATTCTTGAATTTGCAGAGAAGCCCCCACAGCCACCTGTTACATGACAGAACTCGCGGCTGTCGCATGCTGTCTGGTGACCATGTCCACCTTGGTGCCCTCAGAGACTTTTGCTCTGCCCTCAGCCCTCAGGCTCTACATTTCCATACAGCCATCCATCACCCCACACCTTCTCATTGCAGGCTAATAATCACGATTCTTCGGCTTTTCTATTAAACTCTAATCCTTTAATCCAGCCATGAAAATAAGAATTGTTCTATGTGCCCAGAGCCTGAAAGAAATCAGTTTGATTTGAATGAAAAAAGGTATAGTAAAAAAAAAAATCCTTCTATTCCTGTCTCTGTCCCTCTTTCCTTTCTTTAATAATCAGTTTCCAAGAGAATTCTGGTTGTGTGGAATGCTGCTTACCTGGAGCCTCTTTGGAAAGGCAGCATTCTGCCTGCCTCACTGAAACGTCCAAAGGCTGGAGGAATAAACCACACCCCACCCCAGAAAAATGGCCCAGCGGTCTTGATACACTTTTTTAACATTATACATGCAAAACTGGTCATTTTTGTTTCTTATTATTACACTTCTTTTTAAACATTCAATTACAGATGCTCCTTGACACATGATGGGGTTATGTCCTGATAAACCCAACATAAGTCGAAAATATTGCAACTCAAAAATGCATTTAATACCCCAATAAACCCATTTAAAGCCAAAAAATCACAAGTCAGGGACCATCTGTACACATATATTATCTAACATGACAGCACATCCCACATTCCCAGTGAAGGTTGCCCTGTGGTTCTGACATTATAAAACCTGGTATTATATGTGGATGTAGGAGCAAATTAAAAAATTATGAAACACAAGGCAAGGGACCCAATGCTCAGCTTCTATGACTCTGGTAGAGAATGGTTATATAAGAATGAAAAGTGACACCAATATCAATAGTTGCATACATTTCAAATCTAGATTATAAACATAAATATGAAGGCTGTCTGCTTTTATGTTTTCTACTAGGCCAAAGTTACTAACTATCCTCAATAAGCAACATTATTACTTTGATTTATTTTTCAGAATCCTTCACAGAAGATAATTTTCAAAGAAAATGAATTATAAAGTGCCATGAAAGGAAGAATTTACAATGAGTTTAAAGAGAGGACTAGTTTCTCTTGTTTAGAAAAAACATTGTATGGGAAACCAGGAGAGTTTGTACATGGTGAAAAAAAAAAAGTACAAAGACTAGCTACAGGGCAGAGAACAGTCCATGCTTGGAAAAGCTGAATGAGCAGATATGGAATAACATTAGGGTTGAGGACTAAAGTACGAAATTCATTAACCCTTGTGCAGCCAAATTTGAATAAAAAGAAAAATCGCACTTACCTAATGGTCTGATCATGGTAGCTTCTCAAATCTTGGCCAATGCTAGTGGTCACGACTATCTATGATGGGAGAGATATACAAGCATCAGCTACGCCTCAACGCCCCACATGATAAATACAGTCCTTGGTATAAATTACTCATTACATGTGCTAGAAAGTCTTTCACCTGATCAGTTTCCGCAGAAATAACAGTAACGCTTTACTAGCCCTGTGCATGTTTTAAGACTTAATAAATTTAACTTCCTCAAATGACTTGAGGTGGCTAAAAATATCTACAACACAGTTTCTGCCAGTGGGTTTCAGATACGTCTAAACTCCAAGCTGAAGTTTTGTTTGATCTATTTGTCTAGAAAGACAAGACAATGTGTATGATACTACAGGGAGTTTTTAAAAATTTACTCTGATTCCATGAGAGCCTTAGCAGGAAAACAAGATTGGGGCTGTATGTTTTTCATGCTCCACAGTTCCCACCACCCCTCCCTTAAGCACTGGGCAATTTCTGTCTTGAGTGTTGTTAGCTGTTGCACGTGGGTTCTTTTCGTGTCCTGGACTTCAACATAAGCCTCTGGACCTAAGGGGCCACTTATATTCCTCCAGTGCTACCAGAGCAAGTGTTTAGGAAACTGGTGCTGGCCGACCTAGATTTTCAAAGATCGGGCTACAACACTGTCTGTGAAAGACAAACTAACCCATTCAAAAGCAACTCGGTGCAGCCATGCAACTTATTGGTTCAGAAAAGGAAATTACTCAAGTCAGTTGTTTCCCTAAAGTAAGCATTTGCTTTAAGTCACTTGTCCACTCAGTCAAAGCAATGAGTATGGCAGTCCCACCACGAAGATGGATTTGGGGTGAAAGCTTTTGTTCAGAACCTGCAGAGGGATACCAGATGGGACAGAACGAAGGACAAATGGGCAAAAGTCTACATACACCAAAAAAATATTCTGTTTTCTTCCACCTATCTGGTCTTTCTAATTCCTCTCTCCTGCTTGACTCCAGCATGTACCCTGCCATTAAATCCACCTCTTTCATTAGAGGATCACGTTTACTCTTCTTCTGCTCAAAAATCTTCCATGACACCCCATTGCCTTGCAAGTTGAAGTCCAAATTCCCTGATTTTCAAGATCCTCCAAATTCTAGCCCTAAAGCCATAATTTGTTTTCTTCTATTAGTTTTCTACAGTCTGCAAATTTTTACTTGAGTCAAACTGGTTTATCTGCTAACCTCCAATAATGTGCTGAAACGGCCCCCTCTCCTTTCTTCTCCATATAAATGCTACCCAAACATAGAGACCTTCTCCCAGGAACTACTCTGAGCATCCCAGCATGAAATGCTGTCTCCCCTCTAGGAATCAATATGAATCATTTGGCAGTTAAGCTTGCCTTATGACATCCCTTCACCTGCTCAATGTTACTTCCATAAATAGTCTATAAGCAACTTGAGCATAGTGCCTTGCATACAGCAGGTGCAAAATAAGATCTGCGAATTTCCTCTGATGGTTTGATATCTGTTTCAGGGACACACAGCACTGAGATGACCTTCTCCTTAGCAGAAAGCAGCAACCAAGCTATAATGCCATCATAATCCTCAAACAGATAGGAAGCTAAAACGAGGACCACAGCTATGTCACCTAACATTTTTAAGGACACGGACATTCAAAAAATCCCAGCTAACATTTTACAGACTCCTCTCAGGAAAGCAGCAAGGACTGACCTGATTTCTTTTCTCTTCAGAAAAAGGAAATGTGAGAAACCGAAACACCAAGGGAAGATTGTGTATCATTCAATGCGCAAGACAAACAAAATTTCTCTTCCAGTTTTGTTACAGGAACATCACAGATCAATAAGAAAAGCTGATGAAAAAAATCAAGTAACCAGAAAAAGGCAGCAAAGTGGCATCATGGATATAGAGAAATGGAATTGTCTTTAATTATAACAACAGATTTGCCATAATCCATAAAATTGGTGCCATGAGAGTTTGAAACAGTTATGTGAGGTGTTTTACAGTACAAAGTAGATAAAGATCCTCCACCCCACCAGGATTACCATGTATGTTTGTTAGTTATTATGAGCCTATTTAATGCCAAACATAAGCAATTATTTCAACTGCCAAAAACAGTCAAACCATTTCTTGGCTGAAATAACCAATAAATTTCCTTTAAAAAAAAAAGAAGCTGTAGATCTAATAACACTATATAAAAACATGGCCAATGCTGCAATGCTGTTTTAGCATTTATCTCCACAAAGCCTGTCTCCCTAGGGGAAAAGGACTGAATTGCTCAGATCATTGTGGCTATAGATCTGCCTATATTCTTTACTCATTCACAACATAGTCGAAAGAAGCACTTTAAAAGTTAATTAAATGGAATGGGATTCTTATGATTTAAACTCCCATCTATAAAAGTTTGATTTAGCAAGTGTGTAGTTGTAATGAGTCTATCATTTCCCACAAATTTGCTTTTGCAGATTTGGTTGTTCCCTGGCTTTACAGCAATGCTCCACTTTAAGTGAAAATGCTCACACGGTTCATAATGGAGTGTTCAGATAGATACCTGGCCTCCATTGAAAGAGATATCCAGTCGGAACCACTCCTTCAAAGGTACGATGAATTTAGTTTTTACAGCAAGGTCTTCTCCTTTGACAAGGTGCATTTGAATATGCAAATGGCCTAAAAGGAAAATTAAAGCTCATGAAAATGACAAAAAAATACCTAGGAGTGAATGAAGTAGCTATACCTTTTCAACAATTGTCCTAAGAAGCTACAAAAGACTACATAACATTCCTTTTTCCTTTAAACAAAAGGCAAAACCAAAAAATGCATTTACAAATGCATTCCTTTGCAAGGAAGACATTTGTTTTAAGCTTCTAGAAAAAAAAAAGTTACATTTGAAGCCCATGTTTGGAAACCATCACTCTTGCTGAGCTGCCATGTTGACAATATCTTCCTTATTCTAGACAGACGTATCTGTCAATAGACAGAGCATGAGAAAATTACAATATCATTTTAAAGGTTCTGTTTTATACTCACCCTCTTCAGTAAGAAATATGGAAGGCGTGCCATACATCTCATTAGAATCAACGAAGTACAGAATCCCACAGAGATCGGCCTTGCAATAATGGAGTAAATAAAGCCACAATGAAACAGTAAACCTATAAAAGTGAGGGGGAAAAAAATTCTGCAGATTGATATCATCCAAGAACAGGTAATTACAGTTAACAATGACCGAGTAAATTGCTTTCTTTCCAACGAAGGGATGAATTTGCCTTCGTGTTCATCATGGGAGATCAGCTTGCAAAGCTTGATTTTTGAGACAAAAGAGGTAGTTATAGTAACTGCAAAAGACGGGAGTTAAGCTTCACTGTACAAAAACTAGCCGACATTCTACCTTGCACCAGAAACTCTGTTTCTGCACCTCTTCTTTGAGACTCTCACATGCCTGGTATTTGAATTCTTGATTAAGGTTTATAAAATCAGACATAAAATAAAAATCTGGACTTTAATAAGAGGTGATTTGATAAGAAGCTATTCTAATTTCTATGATTAAAAGAAAAACATAATTAAGGCTTTTTGAGCAATTTTGTTTCTTTCAAAGATAAAAGTCTTAAGGTAGAAAAATGCAATCATCTACAAATGGCATCGCTACGTGGAAACTGGGACACATGTATACTCTTTTAATGCTCACATTAGGTGAACTGAATACAGTGTCACCGTTCTGGCTGACCAACACGGAACAACTAATCTATTCCATTCCTGGATTGGGGCTATTTTAATTAAAGAAAAATATCGTACATCTGTGATTTGTAGAGTGATGATAAAATATTGTAACAGTAGCCAACTTAACTAGGACACATTTAGCCAAGATATGTGGTCCATTAATCATTCAGGAAAGATCTGCCGAACTCCTGCTCAATGTCGCACCTTGTATTAGTGACCAGTAGTTCAAAGATGAGGAGGTGGGAATAATTGCATTTTCCACATGCAACATGGATCAAGGTCAAAAGAAATGCATCAATTTCTCTCCATTTACTCCCAATAACCAATTCACAGTTTGGTTTAAAGTAGCAGTAGGCCCGGGGTTCTTTGGGGATACATCCTAACAAGTCCTTTAGAATATTCTGGGCTTTATAATCTGGCCTGAAAATTAGTGGTACGATATGCAAACAGATGGTGCCACATAGCTCCCTCCTGACCCACCCAGCTGAGCAAGCTCATGAAGATAAGTTATTACAAGGAAGCTTAGCAAGAACATACGCTCAGTAAAGTGACTCAAGATCTTTCTACAGCCAGCAGCATGGGAAGAATTAAATCCCTCTGCTAAATCCATCCAGTCTGAGGTGAACTGGGAACCATTTTCAGCATCCTCAGCTCAGCAGAAGGAAAAAGATGTATACCTGGGTTTTGCTGAAAATCAGTGGAGGAGATCAGAAGTTGTGAGATTTCAGGCAGCTCGTCCAGTCTTTCGGGACAGAAAGGCAAAGCGAGGGCCGCAGTCTGCCGGCTTTGGCTGGCCGCACTGCAACCTTGCAAGGCCTCAGGCTTCTACACCTTACTGCCCACTCGCGTCACTCCTGGAGCCTACATGTTAAGGCTAAGGCAAGCTGGGGATTGCTACATGCAAGAATAATTCAAGACTAATTTGAGGTTTTCAGGTCCACAAATTCTGTCTAAGCCATTTAGATGGCAACGTTTTTTGCAAAGCACCTTACGAAGGTGTGTTCTTCTAAGTTCTTCCACTAGCCTGCTCTGGTCCTCACTGAAACCAGCACCGCCCGCCCAGCCCCGCTCTGCCGCCCATCCTTACATTGGGTAATCCATCCGCTGGCGCCGCGTGGCCTCCAGTTCCCGGTTCTGAAACCTCGGGAATTTCTTTACGATGCCGGTGTTTTCTCCACTGGAGGCATAGGGAAAGCCAAGAAGGGCGACCACATCTGCGAACAGCAAAATGACTCCCTTTCAACTCTCTCCAGAAACGCATTCCTTCCCGAATCACACTCTTCCTAGAACCTTCTGCCCAGCTCCGATCAAACATTTAAATGAGGCAGCCTAAAATGTCAGCAAACATGTATCGACCACCACATATATATGCCAGGCGCCGTGCTAAGCGCTTTACAGAGACCACCTCAATTAGTGTTCATGACGACCCGAGGAAGCGGACTCTAAGTAATCAGTTCCATTCCACAGGCATAAAGCCCAAGCCTCAGTTTACAGAGTTAATGTGTGGTGGAACCAAATGTCAGGTTTCAAACTCAAGGTTCTATGTTCTTAACCATTTTACATGCTGCCCTCCTAATGCCAAGGAAAGCATTTTGAATTTGTGTTATAACAATAAGTTAATGCTTCCATCACACTGACTAAGGCCCAGACACTGCTGTCACCACTGATTCTCATTATATTTAATTCTCATTATTAATTAATTAATTATTAATTAATTTAATTCCCATTATATCCCCAGTCTACAGATGAGGCAATAGAGGCACAGTTGCCAAAATAATATTTAGTGTATGCCAGGCAACATGCTAAACACTATTCAGGGATAATCTCACAAAATTTCACAACAAGCCACGAAGTAAGTTCTTTTATTATTCCCATTTAACAGATGAAAAACTGAGGCTCAGAGAGGGTCATAGTAAGAGGAGGAGCTGAGGTTCAAGCTCAAGCAATTTGGTTTCAGAATCCATGCTCTTAAAACTGCAGGGTTTGTTTTCTTTTGCGTGGACTTTCCACATAAACTCAACACGCTACCCTACACAAAAATTACTAACCATACCCCTTAAAACTGGAAAGTCTTCCGCTTTATTTCACAAACGTGGGAGAATTCTGTAGCTCCAGAAAACATAGTGATGTCCATAACAAATTTTAAAGGGAGAACTGAGTTGTTCCATCTATATTTAATACCTGCTGCTTTACACTAGGCTGAGTATGAATTTTCTGTTTTCCATATTCCCCCCACCAAAGAAAAAAGAATTCATTTAACTCAGCCTAGGAATAAAGACACTTTTTTCTTTCTTAAAACACTCCTTGGTTTAAATATCTATGATTACATGGGGGAAACATTCTATTTCCCTGAGCTTCTTGGAGAAAGAACAGCTGACTTCTGTGTAAGTCACCAAATGCCAATATTGGCACAAATTATGGGGGCCACAGCCTAGGGTGCTGGACGTGTCAGTTCTCATTTCCTAGGAAAGCAATTTATAATCAAGAGTGGTAACTCTGGTGCATTATAATATGAAAATCATAAGAGCAGTTTTTAGAATCTTAGGCCCTTGTGTATATATTTCATAGGATTAAATAAGCCAATCTTCCCCAGTATCCACAAATCTACCTCTTTTGTTACAAGTGGAGGCACATTTGGAAATACACAAGGGTGGAATTATCAATTTCAACAGAAACATTTCACATTTTTTGTTTGTTTGTTTTTTGTTTTGTAATTGGAGCTCAATTTGGACACACTGGACTCGTGGGTCTGTTATGGGAGTGGCGGGGAGGATTAGAAATGGAAATGGTGCCAAGGTGTCTTTGGAATCTGGAGAAAAAACTCACCAAAGAGGCTGACATCAGCTCAATCTCGGTTCGGCTTCCACCGCGTTGAGTGGAGCATGAGCGACCAGATGGCCATGTTAGACCCCTAGGAAGCCTTCTGCTAGTGATTGCTGTTGAGTGATCTAGTGTGTAGTAGAAACATTTGTCAAAACAGACGGGATTTGATTCTGCCCAACCTGACTCCAAGAAAATGAGGGTTCATAAAGGAGCTTTCCAAAGTGAAAAGAGTTAAAAGTGCATGCTGGTGAGCCTCTCCTTTATCCAAGGATCAAAGTAAAACAGGTCAAACAGGACACCTTGCAGCAAAAGACTCTGGAGGGAAAATCTCAAACCCAAAGATCTAAAACAATTTTACAGACACACCAAAGGAAGGGTAGATTTCTTGTAAAATCTGTAGCGTCAATACTTCTATAATTTGGAGTTCTACTGTAGTTTCCCCTCCGTATAAATATTGTCTTTTCATTATACTTAGAAGTAATTAACAGGAATGAACTTTGGAGCAGGAAAGGACTTTATAATTCATCTAGCCCAGGATAACATGTAGGCTTATTGTCTAGTAAGTGCTATAATTGATGAGAGCTGTCTGTCGCAGGCAGTAGATGGGGAGGAACAGTGCCACTGCCATCCACCATTAAAGAACTTACAGGTTCTTACAGGTTTTCCTACCTAGGAAAACTTAGGTCCAAAGAGGTTTAGAGGCTTGTCCAACTTCCTCTAGAGTGTTAGCTCCATGAAGCCAGGGACCTTACTTCATTCACTATTCCATCCCTGCAGCCTAGAACAGCGCCCAGCACTTGATAGGCACTCCATGAATATTTGACAAATGAATGAATGAATGAATGTAGCTGTGGCCAACTCAGGATTTGGATCAATCTCCTTTTTCCCCAACATTTTCCCCAATGCTATCATGTGCACCATGCTGCCTAAGCTAGATAATGACCTCTCTTCTTTCAAGTCCTTCCTCCAAATCCATTGCTTTGGCTTATCTTGCATGAGGAGGTTAAGGTAGAGGGGGAAAAAATGGCATCATTAAGACATAAACTAAATTACCAAGAAAACAGTTCATGTTTAGAACCCTTCCCCACTGGTTGTTTTGCTTGCATTATTTCCTCAAATTTTAGAGCAAGAAGAGATGTCAGGTGTTATATGGTGCAAACCTCTTCATTTGGAGACAAGAAATATTGCATCTGGTTGAAGGCTGTATAGTGGAATAGGGCCCGGCTCCGACTCAGACCTGGCCCCCCACTGCAAGCCAATGAATGGGCTTTTTATTAACCACACCTCCCTACAAGTCCTTCTAGAAAGAAACTCAGGTGACATTCAGCTGCTAGCATGCCCCTCGAGTGGCTATACCAGTGGCTAAAACACTGAGACATGTCTAGATTGGTTGGATAACTGATGTTGCCTTAGATGCCCAAGGCCCCGCCGCGGCCCCTCCTTCAGGCTAGAGCCTGGCTTGGCGGCCCGGAGCCCGGCCACTCTCTGGTTCAGAGTCCTGACACAGACACCTCGCTTTGGGGATGGCCCGTCTCCTTGTAACAAAGCCCTTCTCAGGATGTGCCTCAAACACACCACGCTGATGCCGCTGAGGTCCTCAGCCACTTGTGGAGAGGTGACAGAGTCTCAACACAAGGAATCACAATGACCCAAAGTCTGCACGCAGAAACTGGGGAAAAAAAGAAGGCGAGATTTTTCAACTTGGAGAAGTACAACTGGAACACAGGTGACGCCATAATGTTTTCCAAACGCAGGAAGGGCACTGAAGAGGCAGCAGCAATCAAGCCATTCGGTTTTCTCTAAAGCCAAAGCCCGCGAATAAAATCTCAATTTTCCAGCAAACGTGATTTAGGCCAGAACTTCCCCCAGAGGGGATACCAGGCGGCGTGAAGCAGGTCACTAAGGAAGTCTGGGGAACATTCAATACCAGGAGTCTTAAGAGCAGATGTCACTCCTACTAATTTATGCTTCAAACATACTTATGTGCATGCACAAAGGCACATGTACACGAATGTTCAGTGTAGCCCTGTCGGTAAACGCAAAAGACTAGAAATGACCTGTGTGACCATCAGCAGAAGACAGGTTAAATAAATTAGGGGCTGTCAGGCAATGGCAGGAATGCTAAGGAGCACTGAAAAGAGTGAGGTCCTGCATCACGTCTTGATACGGAAAAGTCTCTACCGTGCTATTAATGAGCGCAGGGCAGACTTTCTAGTATTCTCTCATTTGTGCAGGAAGAGAAGGGGCTACAGTGAACACTTATGTGGGCAGAGAACATTTCTGGAAGGAGACACAAGAAACTGTTGCTAACGAGTTTGCTTCTGGGAAAAGGACCAGAAGACTGGGGTGGGTGGAAACTTACTCTTTCCCCTAAACCTTTTTACACTATTCAAACTTTTTCTTTTATCACCAGGTACATGTATGACTTTTTTTGGCTAAAAAAGAAGGGAACAAAAGCTTAGAGCACATTTCCCTGCAACAGCGAGAAGGAGCATCCCGAGGCCGCCCCACTGGAGGCCTTGGAGGCTGCTCAGCCTCGACCACCCAATCTGCTTTAAAGACACAAAGTCCAGTGGGTGAAGAAAACAGGATGATTCACATCGATAAAAATTCAACTTTAAAAAAAGTATTCCTTCTAATTTAGAAACCTGGGTTAGGACTGTATTAGCATATTTCAGAGAGGCGGCATAACAAAGACAAGAGAACCAGGAAGTTTGGACTCCAGTTAAACAAACTCACTGAGTCTCAGTTTTCTCCTTTGTTAACGAAAGGATGAGAATAACACTGTCTTTCCCATGTGACTATTACGAGGATTAAATGAGACAATGTGCATGGAAAAAGTGTTTTGAAAATCAAAAAGGGCAATGCAGATGCTAGGCATTAATTAGTGTTATTACTGAAAAATTCAGACTACCATCATTAACTGGGGAAAAAAGAAACTAGGTCTGTTTTTTTAAAGTGCCAAATATATAGCTTATAATTACAAAAAGTTGTCATCATACCATTGATTTGAATAGTCCCGCTGTATAAACTTCTTTCACAAAGACAAGTCAAGCCTGCCTCCAACACTTAATTTAACTTTCAATCACTTTGTTGTAATGGAATTTTGTTATAAGGAATCATACTTCCAATCCATTGGATTGTAAGATGAGAAAGCATTTTTAGTGAAAAAAAAAAAAAGGAAATTGCCATGTTCTCCCCCAGAGTTTCTTATCTAAGAGGGGAGATCGGAGAAAAGTTCATAAAGGCAGGCACTACCACAGAATGTCTGATACCCATTGACATGGCATTTAAGAACCTTTGAAGTATGCCCCTAAACTGCCTTTCTAGTCTTATTTCCCAAATTGTCCATCTTACACCAGAGATTCTACCTTGGTGAATAAATACATAACAAGCTTGTTGCTGGTCCACATTTCTACACACCAGCAGACAGGAATCAGTCAACATGGCACTCTTTCTCACCAAGTGCAGACTCTGCCTCAGAATCCTTCTCAACACCGTGGCTAGGCAGCCACCCCCAGTCAACCCAAGTTGGTGTGTGAGATGAGACCTCAGTCCATCCCTCACATCAGGGTACAGGCTCGTCAGCAGTCCCCCATCGGGCTGCCTCTTCTCCTGCATGTGCCATGGCTCCGGCCTTCCCTTCTGCCTGCATGTCCTTCTCTTCGTGCCTTTTCCGACTGCGAGAACTCTACTCGTCTTTTGAGTCTGTTCAATTGTCACCTCTGTGAAGAGCCTAGCAAACTGCCTAACACAGAGATTGCTCAGGAATTTTTTTCAATGAATGAATGACTTAAAATAAGAACTAGCTTCATGACATCATCCAGCAGTATAGCCTAACGGTTACACGTGGAGTTTGGGAACCAAACTACCCAGGTTCAAATCCCAGCTCCCTCATTAGTAGCTGTGTACTTGAGACAGCTACTCTATCTCTCTGACTCGGTTTCCTCCTCTGTAAATGTGGCAGTAGAGTATCATGCAGATTAAATGGGATCTCTGTGTCAAGCACTGAGCACAGCACCTGACATCTAGTGCCTAGTGCGTGCTCAGGAACAGTATGTTGCTGTAACTATTGGTGGCTGTTTTTACCTCCCACATAACCGCCTTAAAGAGAGGGACCGCATCTTCATCTTTGAGCCTCCAGACTTGGTAAAGAAATCGGTACATAGTAGGTGCTCACTCAACCTTTGCTTAAGTGAACTGAACATGATACACATCATAGGAGAGCCACCAACAGAGGGTTCCGGGAGGCCAGGGTTTAGAGAGTTAATTTCTGATTGTGGGGAAGAAAAAATCCCCAAAACTTCAGGGTCAGGATGGGGGAGGGTTGGAAATGTGAGCTAGCTATTGAGATCTGGGCAAGATTTTGCCAGGAAGACATGGAAGGTGGCCGTGGGGAGGTGTTGGCTTGTGGGCTCGGCGTTGGGGTAGGGGTCAGGGATGGGACGGTAGCTATTCTAGGTAAAAGGAAGTGCTTTAGCAAAGGCAGAGGGGCAGGGAGTCACAGACTCGCACTGCAGAGGCAAAGCTGACCTCACTAGTGGTTGCAAAGGAGGAAGCCTGAGCAGGCGCCTGCGGCCTTAACCAGCACAGCCCCCGTGGGTGCTGGCTGGGCACCATGGCGCATATGCAGAGGCCCCAGGGAAGGAAGCCAGCCACGCCTACCCCGCACGCTCCCCCTGTGGCAACACGGCCAAGTGGGGGTTGTCACAGTGTGTTGTCACAGTATGACGGTCACGCATGAGCGTAAGAGACAATGCTGTCCTCCCCCCTTGGCCAACAGCACTCATTCACTCCACCGACAAAGGGGCAGTGCGTGCCTACGGCCAGGCCTTGAGCAGAGCCACAAGGCCCCTGGCCTTGTCGAGCCTGCGCTCTAGTGCGGGAGGAAGTCAACAAACACTGTGGTCCCCAAGCCCAGGCTGCAGCCTGGTACCAGTCCGTGGCCTGTTAGGAGATGGGCCGAGTGTCACCGCCTGAGCTCCACCTCCGCCCACAACACTCCACCCCCCAGCCCCTGGTCCGTGGAAAACTGTCTTCTGTGAAACCAGTCCCTGGGGCCAAAAAGGTGGGGACCGCTAAACAGGCACACAAGCAATGAGATATAGTTAATGACGCTGTCAAGGCTGTGCAGGAAATAAAGGTGGGCAGTGACAGGCAGGAGTGGGGCTGCCATGCTAGACGAGGTAGCCGTGGGAGCCGCCTGGATGAGATCACATCTGAGCAGAGGCATGAGTGAGCTGAGGAAGCAAGCCATAGAGTGAGCTGGGAGAAGACCACTTAGGTGGCTGGGATGGTCACACAAATGTCCCCAAGTGGGAATGAAGTTGCTATGCTCAAGGAGAAGCAAGCAGGCCCGTGTGCACTTAGGAACCGGTGGGCAAGGGGTGCAGGGTAGGAGATGAGGCTGGCAAGGGCCAGGGACAGGCCCCACAGGTCCCACAGGTCTCAGCAAGGGGCACAGGTTGGGCCTACCTGGGAACCATGGGCAGTGGGAGGACCTGGAGGTTTAAGCAGGGAGTGATGTCACCATCTCACCCTGGACACTTGTAGGCAGGGGCAGGAGTCCAGACAGGAGGGTGGTGGTAGCCCAGGATGACAGCAGCGCACGTAGTGAGACGTGTGAGCAGTGGCTGAACATGTGATCCACACATAGTCTGAAGGTGGAGCATTGGCCTAGGCGACTCTCACAATAGGGTGTGACAGGAAGAGAAGTCCAGGTGGCCCCCATGTCCGGGCCCGGGACACCGGCCTGCGTGGTTGATTCCTTTCTTGTGGTGAGCTCAGGCATGAGTCAGGCACACGTGTGACTTGTGAGGGACAACAGTAACGCCCAGTGCCCCCGCCCAAGAAAACAGGCCACAGGGGTGCAACCACACATGCTGTCTGCCTGCAGCCACTGTGCCCACACGCCCAGGACGCACAGGCACAGGTGCACAGGAAGGGCGCGTGGCCGAGCCCCAGTACACACGCGTTCTGGAAGGCTGCCAACCTCTCATCCGGGTTAGGTTTACCCAGCAGGGCCAGACAAAGGCTGCTGCCTCTCCACCAAGAATCAGACCAGTGGCCTGGTCGGGTCCTGGCAGAGAAGATGAGCCGCCAAGGGCTGTGTCTGGGGACACGCAGCCCCCGCCTCGGAGCCTCAGCTGACCGGTGGGGAGGACACTCCGACCACACTCCTGGAGCGTCCATGCACGGGCACTCTGACTTGATCATAAACGTAAAGGAAAATGAAAGCAAGTCAGGGAGCCCTTCAGATCGAGGCAGGGCCATTACAGGACACCAGGCACTTGACATAGAAAACATTCCCCGAAACGCGACATCAGTGCGGGGCGCAGAGTGGGATTGGGACCAGACATGACAGGCGCCCCGCAGCTCGGCTCCGTGCCCCGCTAATGCCATCTTGTTGTTCCAACTCGACTCCTGCTCATCAAGAAGCCCCTGCTAAGAACAAGCCAAGGGCCTGGCCCCTTCCCCGTCCACAGCCCAGATCCAGAACAAAGGTCACGGACACTTCCCACAGGGCTGCTGCAGACGCTCCTGTGATCTGTCCTTTAAAGGCAGGGCGGGAATATGCTCCCCTTTTTGGTAAACAAGCCATAGCTGTGCCAACAGAGTTGGTTTTGAGGGTGCCCAGAGCTTCCCCCTATATTCAATGACTTTAACTTAACAAAGGTTTTTCTCTGCATTATGCTTTTATTAGCTTAATTCTCATTCCAAAAGCTAGGCTCTGAAGAATGTCGGGAGAAAACCCCACTGTGCTATTCCCGGGCTTTGTGAATACGAGAAGGAACAACAAAAGAGGGAAGAGATGTTTCACACGTTAGGGGCATGTTCAGGCGCCCTGAGAACCGAGCCACTTCATAAATGATTTCATTTAGAAACGGCCGGCTTGTGATTCAGGCATTCTTCAATGAGAAATACATGATTTGCCAAACATGAAATGAAACCATCAAGCCCTGACAATGTCGGAGGCAAAGCAAAACCGTGGCTGTGTGTGCCCTGTGCTTCCTCCTTCCTCACAAATTAGGTAACCTGGTGGAAGGTGTTCCAGCCAGGTGCTGGCGTGGGTCGCTGCCTGGGAGAAAGATGTGCACTAATCATCAAAATGCACGCAGCTGGACTTATTCCAGACATTTAGTGACCCACCCACCCCCGACGTGCGCACACACACTGGGAATTTGCCTTCATCTCTAGGTGTCTTTGTATTTAAAGCACAGCACAAATTTGGGATAAGCCAGACACAGAACAGGACTATTAAGACAAAACGTACGATAAAATTATATAGAACTACACACACACACACAGGTGCATGTAAAAACTAGTGACAATGGTATTAGATCAACACCTATGTTCATTCCCTGGTTTTGATACCGTGCTATAGCTATGGAGGGCATTACCCTTGGGGAAGCTGGGGGGAGGATACGCAGAACTCTGTTTTTGCAACTTTCTGTGAATCTACAATGATTTCAAAATAGTTTTTTAAAATGTCAAATGTGCTGGTTCTATGGAAGGTGTCCTCTGACCAACTGAAATACATGCTTGCATGGGTCCTTTAAGTTCTCATCCTATGCAGAGCTGCTTTGGGGCAATAGCAAGAAATCGTCACAGCCATTGCTTCCCCAAAGACAGCTTGACAGAAACCAAGTCCCAGAGGTGACGAGAAGTTGACCACTAGAGGAAGAACTTACGGTATGTGTCCTTAAGTCACCCTGTCCCAAACCAGTCCTATTGAAGACTAGGAGGTATCAGGCAAGCATGTCCTGTTGGGGACAAACATGACCCTGGAAGGGTCTGTTGCCACAGGCCCATGGATTTCTTCCACTCGCCATGCCTGCCTCAGGATCTGGTGGCAGGAACTGTAGGACCAAAGTTCCACCAGCTCTGCCTCTGGTCTGAGGGTGTCAGGTTTTAGGGTGCATCAAAGTCCTGAGGGATGTGCTAGAATGCTGATTCCAAGGCCTTGCTCCACAGATCCTGACTGAGTAGATACACTATGGGGCCTGGGAACCTGCATTCACAGCAAGAGCACTGCGTGATTCTGTCACAGAAGGTTCTAGGCCCACACTTTAGGAAACACTACCTGGGAGCCTGCAGGGTCGGGAGAAGAGCAGGCAGGCACTCGGCATCCATGGAGCAAGGTGCTCCTTGTGCCCCTGAGAGAACTTCAGAGCCCCACTTCTCCATGTATGCCAGAGATTTCCAACCCCGGTGCCTAAGGGGGGCTGCAGGAGGGGACCGGGAGCCTCCTGCATTGGTCCTGTGGAGGCTGGGACCATGTGGCACTTAAGATAAAATGCATCATAGCTACTTTTTACTGTGTGCTGATGATGGACTAAGCACTCACATCTCATTTAATCCTCACAACACTGCTATGAGTGTATTACTCACGATCTCCATTTCACAGATAGGAAAACTGAGGCTCGGAGAGTTCCAGGGTTACAGAGATAGAAATTGACAGAGAAGGAGGCAAACTCAGCCAGGGTTTGTCATTCTGTGATACAACCTCCCTGTCTGACACAAAGGCTCCTTCAGGTTCTCATCTCCTCCAGGACAAAGCATGCTGCTTAAAAAGAACAGAAACCTGGGGGTGCGGGGGCTGGGGAGAGGGGGAGGGGAAGAAGATTTTCCCGCTCCTTGTCTCAGTGGCATTAGCACTCCTTTCCAACCTAAAGCAGATCTAAGCCGCTCAAGGTCTCCCTTCCTTGGCCACTTTGTCCTCCCTCCCTTGCATCTTCCGTCCAATTCTCTCCAAATCTTTCTCCTCTCATCCCCTTTCTGTTTTTCTCCTTTTGTCTCCAAAGTCAAAATTACAGGCCCAGTGTGTGTGCTCCTCCGTTTCCCTTTTCTCCCCACTGCTAATAGAAGAATTTTCTCTCGCCAGCCTTTCATGACACGGGCCATCTGAAGACATGAGAATTTGGCTCCTAGCAGGGCGAATGACCTACCATTTTCCAGAGGACACTGTGGGATCCTGTTGGCCCGAAGGTTCCAAATATAATCCATGTTCCACTCAAGGCACACTTGATGGTCTTTGAAAGGGCGTTCAAAAGGCGGGACCGTCCTCAGCAGAGTGTAATTCTTCGCGACGGCGTGTAGCAAGTTTTCCTCCCATTTAACATTCGAGCCCCTGCCGCTGTATTTGTGAGTGATCCAGGCGCGTAGTATCACCGCAGATACGGAGATGGAGTGTCTGATGAAGTAATCGTCTCTGTAAACCATAATGCTTGGAAATTTCACATGTACTATTTGTGTCCTGCTGGTGTGAAGATGTTTCTCGTTCTTCCACCTTTTTTTGTACACAGGAATGCTACTTCTGAACTCGGATGAAACAACCGCCTCCAAGTTGACAACACAGGGCTGGGAGCACAGATACTCCACCGAGACCTCAGAAACGTTGCGAACGTTCCCTTCAAAGACAGTGAAATAAATAAAGTCTTTGTAAGCCACGCTCTGCTCGGCTTTGGGTATCACTGATGTCGTCAGAGCAGTCTGCCTACCCAAGGATGGCACAAAATTCTGAAAAAGAGGGGGAAAAAAGTAAGAAGCGCAGAAAGATTAAAATTATCATAATAACAGATATGTGAATCACTATTTTCCTGGGATAAAAAATATCAGTCTGCATAAAGCCATGACTGTGGAAGAAGATAAAAGATGTCGAAACCACTACTGAACGACTGGAGAAAAACCAACAAGAACACAAAAGAGATTAGGCCACGTTAAACCCTCCTCTCAGACTCAGTAGCATCTGCTGATCAAAATGTGACTTTCGAAGCTACGTGGCAAAAACCCCGGGGCTGGTTTCCAAATGGAGGAGCTAGTTCACAACAAATCCAGCAGCAACTGAAGCGGCCTTAGAATGAAAGACACAACCCAGCGTCAGACATTTTCACACTATTGTCCTGACTTCACACAGAGGGTCAGATGCTGCCAAATCAAAGGCTGCGAGAAAAGTTCAAAGTGCACCCTCGAGGGAACGTAACCAGGATGCCAACCTGGCTCACTTTTCTCTAGTAAGTTCTAAGCCAGGACAAGCCTGCATCACGATGGACCAGCAGGAGGTTTCTACTGCTCCAAATCACACACGGGCAGTCCTGGACCGTGGACTGTGCTGTCCTTTCACCATGGATAATGCTACGTGATGCGCCAAGAAAGATTTTAGCTGCACGTTTATCTATCTAGTCGTGAGACCAAGGCAATGTTCTGAGCATGAGGTGCTGATATAAGGGTGCTAAGAGCTCTTCTAAATACGGCTGTGTGACTCGGGTATCTAAAACACAACAGCAAAAAGGTCACTTTGGACCACTTCACACCCGTTAGGGTTGCTATTTATCAAAAAACCCAAAAAATAACAAATGTTGGTGAGGATGTGGAGAAACGGGAGCTCTTGTGCACTGTTAGTGAGAATGTGAAGTGGTGCAACTGCTATGGAAAACAATACGGTTCCTCAAAAGAATTAAATATAGGATTACCATATGATCCGATCCCACAATTTCACTTCTAGGTATGTACCCAAAAGGGGTGACGGCCAGGACTTGAAGAGACATTTGTATACTCATGTTCACAGCAGCATTATTCACAGCAACCAAAACCAACCCCAGGCTCCATCAGCAGATAAATGGACAAAATGTGGTATATACATACAATGGAATATTATTCAGCCCTAAAAAGGAATGATATTCTGATATATGCTAAAATACAGATGAATTTTGAAGACATGATACTAAATAAAGCAACATAGACACAAAAGAACAGTGGGTATCCTATAATCCACTTATATGAGGTACCTAGGTAGTCAAAGTCACAGAGACGGAAAGTGAAACAGAGGTCCCCAAGGTCTAGGAGGAGTGGGGAATAGGGAGACAGTGTTTAATAGGTCCAGAGTTTCAGTGACGAAAACAGTGCTAGAAATGAAAGTGGTGATGGCTACACAACAGTGTGAATTTACTTGACACTGCTGAAACTGTACACTTCGTGGTTAAAATGGCACATTTTGTTTTATAAATGTTTCTGCCAAAATTTTAAAGAAAAAAGCCACTTTGGTCTCCTCCCAGGAAAGAAGAAATAAGGACTATTTTTTTCCAACGCTGGCTGAAAGCTACGGGAGAGGCAAAGGTGAACAAGGCATGAAGCCTGGGATCAGGAAATCACAGCTATAAATAACAGTGACACAAGCAGAGCGTGGTCCCTGCTCCAGGCAAACTACAAACAAGCCCAAACGAACACAGCACCAGAGAGAGTAATTCTGACTTGGGGGGTCTAGGACAGGCTTTATGGAAGAAACGGTATTTCAACTGGGCTTCGAGGGATGAAGAGAAGTTCTTCAGATAGAGATGCAAAGGAAAGGCACTGCAAGTAAACAGCATAAGTGAGGCAAGATATAGGGAAGGGCAGGTGTATTCAGGGAACAGCGAGCAGCAATGTGGACATGGGGATATGGCATTGAAAAGACAGACAGGGTTTGGGCCCTGGAGAGCACTGAGTTCCAGCCCAAACAATGTGGACTTTTATTCTACTGACAGCAAAGAATCAATGAAGGTTTCTGCAAAAGGGGGTATTTCCCTTTTAAAGCAACTGACATTAGAAACAAAGCTAACAATCCATTAGAAAAATGAGCAAACGACACAGTTCAAAGATAAGTGAATTCCCATTCATAGCAAAAGAAATGCAAATTGAAACTACACTGAGATACAATTTTTTAACCTATTAGATTCACAAAGATCAAAACGTCGAATAACACCTTATACTAGCCAGAGTGCAGGGAAGCACACCCTCTTACGGATTGCTGGTGGCAGTAATCTCTACCAGCCCAATCAAGCAATATCTAGCAAAAGTATAAATGCACCCGCCCTCTGGCCCAGTAATTCCACCTATAGGAATTTATCCTACAAACACACTCAAATCTCTGCCAAATGAGTTATGCATGCAGAAATTTTCACTGCAGCACTATAATAGCAAAAGATGGGAAGCCCAAATGCCCATCAAGAAGGAGCTGGTTAAATAAATTATAGTACATCCATTCATGGAGTACTATACACATATTAAAAAGAGGAATGTGCAGATAAAGGAATGATCTCTGAAGGGTTTTTAGTTTGTTTTTTTTAAAAACAGGTTCACAAATACCACTTGGGTTAAATGTGTGTGTGTGCGTGTGCATATTCACTCGAACACGCTCACCACTGGCTGCCCACATGGGTAAGGACACTGTCACCAGGGGACAGGATGAGAGAGATAGATGCACTGTTTATTCTTCCTTATCTTTTGAATTCTGCAGCCAGTGAATTTTTTTAAAAGGGGGAGGAGTGAGAAGCAAGCAGCCAGGCCAAAGGGTGACAGTGCCAAACGTGGCTTCTGCAAATGGCAGAGAGAGAAGAGGCAAAGGGCCACCATCCCTTTTGATGAGTCATGGGAAATCTGTGGGAAGAAAGGGAGTCACAGTCCAAACTGTCTGCCCCCGCAGGGGGAGGTTTAATTGCTTTATGTTCTTGTTGATACTGCCAAATTACGAGGGGGCAGTAAATAAATATAAAAACAATCTTATAATTACAAGTAGAGGATGTCAGAGCGGATGAGCCCTCGGTGATGGGCCTGTCCTCTCCCGCATTCTGCAGACGACCGAGAGTGACGTTCTCCTGCACCACCCGGCCGGTGGCTTAGCAGAGGCGAGCCCAGGAACCTGGCTCCTTTTCTTCTCTCCACCCACTCCCACACTCGCCACCCTACCGCACACAACTGCGAGACGACGGAGTCCCCACTGCCCGACAGCCTGGGAACTCCAGGCTGAAGCTTGCTCCCACACGAACACAGCCGCGCCCACCCGCATGCACCCACGGTGGCAGTTCATTCATCCCGCCAGATGCGCCAAGATGTTGCCCCCACTCTCAAGGGGTCAATCAAGCTGCAAAGCTCACAGCAGCGTTCCACCCAAAGCCAGCGGTCACTGGTGCTGGCGGAAGCTGCGTGAGCAGCCGGCACGCTGTCCTGTCCCAGAGTAAAGCCCCCAAACGCTCCCCTCACCAAACCCGACGGGAAGGACACATTGCTTATTTAGGGAGACAATAGCAGCACAGAGTCCAGGACATGCCATGGTATATTAAATATCACACTGTGTTCTTTTCTGAAGAATGACTTAAAACCTCTTCCTCATTCTTTTCACGTATACCTTAAAAACTTACCCAGACCCAGCTCTTCTGCTTCAATTTTTGTTTTTTTGTCACATTTTTAATGCTGATGCTAGGAACTCCAGTGAAAATCTCTTTTAAACAGAATGATCATTTGATTTTACCAGAAAAGTGCGGTTAATAGTAATCATGTTCGTTTTTACATCTTAATGCTGAAAAGGCACCAGTCCACTTTTCTCCACTAACAAGCACGGCCCGCTGAGCAGTGACTTGGTTTTGGCCATGCTCGTGACATCACGGATAAGGAAGGTACATACACACCTCACCGTGCACCTCTCCAGAGCATTCCCTCCAAATTCTGCCTCAAAGAAAATCTCTGTGTACTCATATGAAGATTACTTTATTCTCATCCATTTCAAAGTCTCAGTTGCAGTAAAAGTAACCCAAGAGAGGTGGGTTTGAGACATATGCTATCCACCCTGAGTAGGACAGGTCACATGGAGCACTTGTCATGTGGCCGTTCCTGAGATGTGCTGTAAGTATAAAATGTACACAGGATTTCAAAACATTAGTATAAAAAAAAAAGAGGCTGTGAAATATCTCATTAATCATTTTTATATTGCTTGTATGTTGAAATGATGATATTTGGATACATTGAGTTAAATAAAATGTATAATGGAAATTAGTTCTGTTTACTTTTTAATGTGGCTACTTGAGAATTTAAAATTACATATATGGCTTGCATTTGTGTCTCCCCTTATATTTCTACTGGATGGTGCTATTCTAGATTTGAGGTCAGCAGACTTTTTCTGTAAAACAATGGCCAGATGGTAAGCAAATGTTTGGGGTTTTGTGAGCCCCTCGGTGTCTACTGCCACAACTTGATTCTGCGGCATCAGCATGAAAACAGCTTTAGGGACACACAACCCAGTGAACACATGGCTGTGGTCCGACACAACATAGTTGACAAACACAGGCAGCTGGCTGGATTGGCCCATGGGTTGTAGCTTGCTGACCACTGTCCTAGATTATCAAGCTTTTATTCTAGAGTTTTGAAGAACACAAGGTAATAGAAGATATGTAAGGAGTTATCATATAAGAGAAATGGGATGGATAACCCAGTCAGCATAATTTCATATATGTGTAGTTGACGGGGCTTGACTCCATATTCTTCTAAGGTTCCCTGATGGTGGGTGTTGACATCTTGCTATTGCTTCTTCCGGAAAAGAGCTAAGTCAGTGAGAATGTGAAGCTGGGCTGGGCAAAGAGATGAAAGTACATGGAATGAGATGGATGATTCGAGAAATGTAAGAAGCCTGAGTGACAGCTTACGTACAAGAGAAGGGCAGCTTCAGAGCAACTTCAGGGATGGGGCAATGTTTCCCTAACACAATGGAGACATGATGGCTCCAAAGAGGGCCCCAACATCACCGTAGGTGGCCTGTGCAGAGGGCAGTCTGCATCCCCTGAGAAGGGACTTTGGGGCACCTATGCGATGAAGGAAGCCAACGCCTCGTGGGCTGGAGCAGACCCAGTGGGCAGCTGCCACGCCATGAGTCGTGGCCACCTCTGTTATGTACAAACCCAACACCGATTAGCAACACATCACACTGTAAATATTGATTAAACTGAAGCCAATTTCCTGGCTCAAGTCATGTGTGTGGTTATAAGCTGCTTCCTGCCAGGAAAATAAGGCAATTAACTTGAAGAGTTTCAGCTACAGGCATGACACGTGTCCAACCTTCATAGGTATTTTCACATGCCAGGTTGCATTAACATAAGCTAAAAATGCACCCACACGCTCCTTTGTTTAGAAACTATGAGGTCAGAGTCCATGTCATTGTTATGTCTCCAGCTCCTAAGACAGAGCTTGGCACACAGTAGGAATCTAGTGTTTCCTGCTGAAATAAAGTTCTGGGCATGGGCACTTCTGCCAAGTGCCTCAGTGGCCCTGGAGGCACCTGCACATAACCCAAAAGACCTGATCCAGTTTGGGGGCCCCCACTGCCCCTTTCTTTGCAGTCGTAAGTTTTCTTATGAGCTTCCCCCACCCACTTCTCTACTTTTCCTCCAGCCACGTTAACTCCTGGCAAAGAGCCCTCACCTGTGACATCTCACTGGGCCCCCCTGGGCCAGAGCTGCCCTAGGAGACTGTGAGGTCATGGAAGGTGGCACCTTGGCACCCACTTTACTCATTTGGGGTGGACTTGCCCCAGCTATTTTGTCCCTCCAGACCACTACCCTACCTTCTAGAACTTTTTCATTACTCCACACCAAAAATACAAATTAAATTTTTAAAATTTCCCATCCCTCCACCCTCTGCTGGGCTCCCATTCACCTGCCAAGTTCATCCATGTTACTGTGATAATAAAAAAAGGCAGAGGTAATGTCACGTACCCTGGCATTTGTGAAGACAATGCCTTAAAAGCATGGCCCAAATGTACTGCAGCTCTAAGCAAGATATCTGGGGTGTGAGGGGGCATTTCTCTGCCCCTCAAATTACACCATTTACGCAGCCACATAGATGTCCCACCTAAAAGCTAATAATGTACTCCACCCAACAGAGCTGGCTCTGAAAGATGCCTGGGCCCTCAGATATCTGTTTATGCCAGATGTGAGCCCTAATCAAAGTCAAATTTGACAATGTCACGCACAGTCACCAAACACAGATTCCTTTGCCTTTGTGTAAGTGTGCATGTATTGTAAATTTTTTTAGAAAAGAAAGATATGGGCCAGTTAATGTGTTTTCATGATAGAAGACCCAAAATAGGAGATCTAAATGCATTGAATTCAGCCTGGGAATCAAGAAACAGATGAATATATGTATCTTCTGGATGGGAAAGAAAAAACTATCAGTACTGCCTAAACTTCTTTTAGGATGACTGCATTTGATTCCTTTAAACAAAATCAATAAAAAGAAACTCTATTCAAATAACCCTCCCTTGTTCCAAAGAGCTGAGAAAACTTGGCTCTATTCTCTATATGGTCCACTCAGTATTTAAGGAAGGGACAGAGAGACTGGAAAATTTTAAATCATTCAGGTCTCACTGTGGGAAGTTCGTTTACATTTATACGTGTACGTGGGTAGGTCTGATACATAGACAATAACGGAGTGTCTGTGTTTCTCATTTATGACCGTGCCAGCCCATTAGTCACCTAAGAAAACCCTGGCTCATGAGGGCTTTCTTCTGGCTGGATCTCACTTTCTATAGGTCAAAAAGGTAATTGTATTGCCTTCGCAGGCTTATTTCTCCAATTTCTGCTGACTAGATAGAAGCAAAAAATTCCGTTTATGTCAACAAAGCATGCAATTAAGCAAAATGGGCGATGATGTCTATACGGACTTCAAAATCAAGATGTGCCTTAGGAAACCTTTCCCAGTTGAGCACTACTTCTCCCCAAGCCTGAGAGCGGGGTAGAGAAACCCCATCACAGTGATGACCAGTATTCCTGGTAGTGTAAGATCCACCCCCCTCAATACTATTTAACATGCTGTTTCTTGTTCACTCAAATCATAGAAGGGTGACAAAGGCTGGTTTGGTTTTTTTGTTTTTGGGGGTTTTTTTGAGACAGAGTCTTACTCTGTTGCCCAGATTAGAGTGAGTGCCGTGGTGTCAGCCTAGCTCACAGCAACCTCAAACTCCTGGGCTCAAGCGATCCTCCTGCGTCAGTCTCCTGAGTAGCTGGGACTACTGGCATGCGCCACCATGCCCGGCTAATTTTTTCTATATATATTAGTTGGCCAATTAATTTCTTTCTATTTATAGTAGAGACGGGGATCTCGCTCTTGCTCAGGCTGGTTTTGAACTCCTGACCTCGAGCAATCCTCCCGCCTCAGCCTCCCAGAGTGCTAGGATTACAGGCGTGAGCCACCGCGCACGGCCTGGTTTGGTTTTATT
>VSMD01001290.1:0-27236 GCA_008750895.1 Mirza zaza | reverse complement strand
TACTCCTTGCGGAGTTGTGAGGAAGATCCCGAAGGTGCAGGCCAATGCCTGGCACACGGAGGCACTGAACACATCTGCAGTCCCCGTCCCGTCTGTAAATGGCAATCAGAGCTCCCACCGTGAGGGCTGAATGAGACTGCAGGTGTCAATTTCCTGGCACATAGTAGGGCTTAAGGAATTAGTTCCTTCTCATCCTTGCATTGCTTTTGTTTGTTTAATTAAAATGCTGTCTGATTTTCAAGAGAGCTTAGGAACAAAGACCATGTTGGCGAATGAGCCGTTCAGATACTTCCTTCGTTCCAAAGCAGATCGCGTCTTTCCTCTGAGCGTCACTCTCCAGGGTGGAGAGAATTTCAACCTCAGGCCAGTCTACCTGGGGCATCCCTGTCTTTCCTTATGGGCATATTAGAATGGGTGGAGGGGGGGCTGGCGTGGGTCATGGGTGCCTAGAAATGGGGAAGGGGCTTCAGTCTCTGCCTGCCTGCAAGGTGCGAGGGCAGCTTGGTGTGAAGATGCTGGGTCCAGGCCTGGTCTTGCCCTCAGGCCCCTGGGGGGTCCTTTAGGGCTGCAGGGGCCTCTCAGTGGATGGTGGGCAGTGCCATGGAGACCCCTGCTGCTGCCTGCAAGGCCTGGGTCCTCAGCAGCCACATCCTGGGCACCCCACAGCTCCCCCTGTCGGAGGCCATGCGTGCAGGAGTGGGCGGGGCTCCACCACCCTTTGGAGTTGGAATTTGGGAGGGAGGAATCCACACCCCCATCCCTGCCCCATGTCAGTCCTGGGAGCTCCCTTCTCTCCCAGCATCAGCTGCTTCTGTTTCTTCCATCCCCAGCAGGAGTCGGGGTTGGCGAGGGAAGGACTGGGGGCTATTACCTCCCAAGCTATTTTGGTTTCGTGCTCTGAAATAGAGACACTGTTAAAAATACTCTCTGGCAAGGGCGTTCAGACACAGACAGCTAAGGTTTGATGGCTTATGGGGATGGGGATAAGGGAAAAGGCCTTTCTTTCTTTCTGGTATCCTTCCTGGAGCAGTGTGAGAGCTTTAAAAATACGTCCAAAAATTTGTTGACACTCCTCCCTCCAAAAGATGGAGGGGTGAGTCCCCTCCCCTCGGATGTGGGGTGGAATTAAGGACTCAATTCTAATGGAAAGAATGTGGTGGGAAGCGGTGGTATGTGAAGGCACAGGTCATAAAAAATATTTGAGTTACTCTGTGCTCTCTCTGGAGCGGTCATTCTGGGCGGAACCAGCAGCCATGTCTCGAAGCCACTCAAGCAGCTGAGCGTGCAGAGGTGCTGAGGCCTCCCGCCAAGGGCCTTGCGCGTGTGCCATCTTGCAGGTGGACCCCCCAGCCCCCACCCAACCTTCAGACGCCGGCAGCCCGGGCAGCCTCCTGACCGCGACCGCATGGGAGACCCCCAGCCACAACCACTCAGCTAAGCCTTTCCTGTTCCCGATCCTCAAAAACTGTAGGAGATAATTAAAATGTTTATTGCCGTTTTAAGCCACTAAGTTTTGGGGATAATCTGCTACACAACAATAGGTAGCTGACATAATTAACGGTGACAACAAAACACAAATTGATATCTCAACAAGTAACCCTCAATCTGTGTGTGTGTGTGTGTGTGTGTGTGTGTGTGTGTGTGTGAGATGCAAAAACGGTAGATGGTGTTCACTCGTCCAGCGCCTGTTTATTAGCCCCAAAGCCAGGCAGAGATAGACGAGGATGGGAAAATCACAGACTCAGTGTCTAGAAGGTTCTGTCTAGAGGGAGGGGGCAATTGCAATGTAGGACATTGACGAACAGGAGCATCTGGGGCGGTGGCAGCCAAGAGAAAGGCCCATGACCTGACTGACTCAGCTTTGAGGCCGGGGAAGTTTTTCTAGAGGTGGTGACAGTTATCGTGAGACTCCAGGGACGAGAAGGAGTCGGCTGAGTGAAGAGGAAGCGTGGGGAAGAGTGTGCCAGGACAAGAGAAAGGGTCGTACAAAGGCCCGGTTTGGCCCAGTGAAAGCGTGTGTGTGTGTGTGTGCGTGTGTGTATGTAGTGAGTGTGTACGTGCTTGCCTGTATGCGTGGCGGGGAGAAGGTGGGCAGGGAGGACTGACAAGAGACAAACACAGCCTAAGGAGGAAGAGAAAAACAACTCCAAGTCTTAGCCTACCATGTCCCAGGTGTGTGATTTGGGCAGGTCATGTCACCTCTCTGAGCTTTAGGCTGCCTGTTTCTAAAGTGGTAATTTACTCGATAGTATATTCAACGAAGATCTTACTATCTGCAGGTTCTGGGATAAGCCTGGGAAGGCATTGGTGGTGACCAGAGCAGCAGACCCTGCTCTCCAGAAGCCGGAAGCAGAGCGTGGTCCAGATGTGTGCTGCTCTGTGCCAGCCCTTTGGCTGACACTCTGCTGGGGCTGTCTCCTTCCTCTTCTTGTCTCCAGCGCCTGTGCAGGCCTCCTGCGGGTACTGTCAACACGGCCGAGTGTCCCCTAACAGCGGCGCTCTGAGTTCAGAGGGACCCCGTGCTTTGAGTCTGCGTGCAAGTCTGGAATCTGGCATCCGACTGCCTGGCTTTACATCTCGCCTCCGGCAGCTGCCAGTCATGTGACTTCAGGCCAGTGGTTTCTTTGGCCTCAGTTTCTTTATATAAAAATGAGAATATTCTAATAACATCCACGTCAATGGGTTTCTGCAGGAATTAAGTACCATGGCACAAGCTCTTAGACACTTGGTAGCTACCTGCTCAGAAGGTGGCAGCAATCTCTGAGAACATTCGTTAGCAGGATAACCCGATGCACACAGCATCCTGGTTACACATTGGTGGGACTCTGCTTGCTGGGTTCAAGTCCCAATTCTGTTACTTAGCAGTTGTGTGACCTTGGGAAAGAATTTAATCTCTTATTGCCTCTCAATTTTCTCATCTGCAAAATGGGAATAATAGGAGAACCTACCTCAAAAATTTGTTGTAGTTCTTAAACAAACAAGCATATGTGAAGTGCTTAAAATAATGTGTGGCACTCAGCGAGTGCTACGTAAGTGTAAGCTATTATTATTATTTTTTTCTGATGACACTACCTTGTTCTTTGCAGTCTGCAAGGCGGGAAGCAGGCACCAACAGGAGAAATCAGCCGTGTTATCGAGGGAACAGAATGGAGGTCTCGTTACAACACTCAGAGGGAGGCAACACAAAGAAAGAGCCCCCTTGCGTGTGTTTCCCTGGGGTGATCTGAGCAATGTCCCCCGCCCCCTCCCCAGGGCCACCCTCCTATTGTCCAGGAAACCCCGGCTGTACTGTGGCACGGAGCCTCCCACTCCCCTTCCCTGTAGCCCTGTCCCCTCTGCCAGCGACAGGGACTCAGGGATGTGTTTGTGCTGGGTTAGCAGGAATCGGGGGCGAGGCAGGGAGGGGGGGAGACAGACACCGCCCCCATCAGTGGGCCTGCGGACTCAGATGAGCCCTCGGCCTAATTGGCAAATGGATTCTCCGGGGCGATTTGGCTGCTGCGCGCCGTGGGAGGGTCTGCAGGCCCTAATGACCGGCGCGGCCGGCTCGACGTGTTTACCAAAAAACAAGGTTATTGATTCCTCGGATATTTTTTCCCCTTGCCATCGGCCTATTAATGCGAGCTTTATGTAACAGGACAAATAGATCACAGTGTAAAGTCTTTCGAAAATCCCCTGTGAATGCTGCAATAATGCTTTAATGTCTTAATCCCCTTAATCCTGCCAGACTTCCAAAAGAATTTCAGGACACGCTGACAGAAGAGCCCGCTCCCAGCCCCGCGGCCGCAGCTGCAGGTGGCGGCCGCTGTTTTACCCTTCTGTGGATGGGCCTGGGCCAGGTGGCGTGTTGGTGACGGCCGCAGGGCTATGAGCTGGCGTTTGAGAGCGCGGCACAGACGGGACTCCGGCTCGGGGAAGGGAAGACACAGCCTAAACAGAGTGGCAGCTTGGGGCCTTGGGGCAAGAGCTGCTATGACAGAAGGCACCGGGCATCTCACTGGTCTCTCCGCCCCCTGCGAGGTTCCGTTTCACCTCCACCTCAGCCCTGCGAGGTACGCACTGCTTCCTCTCCGCGTTCCGCGTGTGCTCGGCTCGTCCAAACTGCTGGTGGGTGGCAGAGGTCGGGCCCGACGCCCAAGCTGCCTTCTTTCTCACAGGCTGGGGGCGGGGTGGGAGGTTGGTAAACTTTTTCCGTAAAGGGCCAGAGAGTAAATAGTAAACATTTTTGGCTTCTGTGGCACACAGTGATGTCTGTTGTGAGTATTCAACTCCGTCATTCAGTGTGAACACATGGGCATGGCTGTGTTCCAATAAAACTTTATTTACAGAAACAGGGGTGGGCTGCGTTTGGCCTGCGGGGTGTAGCTGGCCCACCCTTGAAATAAGAGCCAGTGGAGGCCAGTGGGATTCCAGTAACGGTTTTGTTTGACGGCGAGGCTGAGAGTTGGGGGATCAACCTCCTGGGTGGCATCTGCTTCCCTTGGGCTGGACACCCACCTCCCTGCAGGGGCCTTCGTCTCGTGATGCCAGAGAGGGGACCAGCTGAAACCCAAATGGTAGCTGGACTGAAGCCCTGTGGGGACCTGGTTTGGGGCTGGCGCGTAGACCAGAGTAGCTGGGTGGAGCCTGCTTTGCTGTCTGGTCCTAGCAAAGTCCCTTCCCATCTCTAGGCCTCAGTTCCCTAATCAGTGACATGGGGCAGTTGGCTTGCCAGTCTTCACAGTTCCTCCAGGTCTGAGATCCTACATCTGAGCTCCTGGGCCCCAACCTCCAGTAATCCCAATACAGGGGGGCGCCGTTCGACCCCGACCCCTGAGAAGTCCCCGAAGGCTGGACCTGCCTTTGCTTCTCTGGAATGCTTTATATCAACAACTACAATAAGGACCTCTAACGGCCAGTGAACACTCCCCAATTCCGAGGAGAGATTCCCCAGTTGACCAAGTTGGGAACCTGTGGTCTGTGCTAGATATGTCCCCCCCACTCACTCACATCCAGCCACCAGCCCACAGAACGCATCTTGTCGCTTAGTTTCTCCTGAATCTTTCCCCACTACCCCAGGGTCAGGACGGAGGGAGGTGGGTGCTCAGCACATACTTGGAGATGCAGAAAGCTCCTGAGTTCAGACCCCGTCAACACTCACCTGAGTCACTCCACACAGGGGCAGCCTGCTCCCTTGTGCCGCATCCTGTCACTCTCCTTTTAAATCACTTCAGGAGCTCCGGATGGTCCTTAGGAGAAAGCCCACATGGTCCTCCAGGATTATCTTGTCTTCCAGCCCTTGAGGTGCCCGTCTTTCACCGCGAGTGGACATTCCGTTCACCCACACTGGGCCTCCAGGTTTCCTTTACGATATCCAAGGAGATATCGTGTCCTTGTGGCAGGCACCTCCTCTCCCTCTTTGTCTCTTTAGCTCCTGACCATCCTACATGTCCTTCCTCTAAGAAGCCTTTCCTCACCCTGCTCCTGGGCGGTGTTGCTGCTCTCAGACCTCTGCTCCCACTGTGGGGGTGGGGAGGCCTTATCAAACTGGCTTTGTAATCATCTCGCTGAGCCTGTGGGTCTCTCCAGCCAGACTTCACAGTCTGGCACCTCCAGGAGAGGGGCAGATCCCACTGTACCCTCAGCCACCAGTAACACGCACAGGATGTAGTCAGTACTCAACAAATGTTGGCAGAATGCTGAATACAGGTATGCCAGGTACTGCACATGCAGCATCTCCTATGCTTGGTCTAGAATGTGAGGCAGGTGCACTTTGGCTGGGAGGTGCAGTAGACTTTCATATTGCATCATCAGCTCACGGTCACACAGCCTGAGATGGAGACAGAGACAGAATTTGAGTCCAGGTGTGTCCGCCCCGTGCTGTGTTCTTCCCGCCTTTTCCTGCAGAAGGGAGACTGGCCTGTGCACATGCAGTGGTCATGGAGGCCAAACTGGGTACAAACGTTCCACAGAGTCACAGCAATGGTCCAGGTCTAGGGCACCGCTGAAGGGGGTGGGAGTGGAGACACAGTCCCCAGATGCTGGTGAAAAATAAAGTGACAGATGTCAATGGAAACAGAGGAGGATTCAGGTGGCCTGGAGGGTTTTAGTCTGAGCCTGGTGGACCGGGTGCACCATTAGCTGAGAAAAGGACAGAGACGCCCCCGTGGCAGTTCCATCACAGAATGTCAAGCTCGGTGTTTCGTGCCCCACCTGCGTTACCTTAGTCAGTCTTACCATTACCCAGGGTGGCAGTTCCCACTAAGCCCAGCTTGCAAATGGATAACTGCGGCCAGGGAGGTTAAGGGACGCGCCTGTGCATGCACTTAGTGGATGGTGGATCCAGGATGGAATTCCAGGCCCCAACTCAAAGTCCTTTCCGAAGAGCTGGGCGACCTGGAGCCCTCCTGAAGCGTGGTGTGGGGGACACATCATACTCTTCAGGTCCGGGTTTCAAACGGGGGCCAAGGGTCAGAGTCAAGAGAGGAGAGATCGGTGGAAAGAAGGGGGACCTCTTGTCGGAACCTCACCCAGAGCCTCCCCTGGGCCAGGGAAGAGCAGAAAACGGGCTTCACTACAGCTGCACTGAGGCCACGTGTGGCTGTACAGGAGGGTACAGGCAGCCTGGCAGCCCGCAGTGAAGGGCTCCTCTGTCACAGCACAGGTGCCCTGGCTCCAGGCCCACCTTCCGGCCCTGCCCCCTGCTCGGGCCCCAGCGCAGCCTGCACGCCGTCCCAGGCTCCCCCATCCCCTCTGGCCATCCTCCCCTGCCCGCGGCTCCCCTGAGTGCACGCGCACACGAGCACGCACACGCGCATTTATTTCCTTTAATCTTTCTGCCTAGATCAATTTCTCCATTCCCCTAATCATTTTTTCTTGTTCGCTTTTGAACTCCCTCCAATTTGTCTGCTTTGGCCTGGTAATGAGGTGGCCCTGAACAAAACGCGATATTCTGCATGTGACTTCCCGGGGTCGTATAGATTTTCTTGCTAACTATCTTCTCAGACTCGGGGTGACATGCTTTCTTAGCACAGTGACTCTATTAGGGATTGGGCTCTTATAAAGATGCTATTACAAGTCTCGAAATCGTGGGATCTACAGCCAAAGGGGGTTAGAAGCCTTTCTGGTCCGGACCAGCCACTTCTCTCTTGCGCTTTCCACCTCAGTTGTTCGGGGATTTTCTACCCCATGCCTTTGCCTGTGCCGTCCCCCTGGCCAGGTTGCCCTTCTCTCACCTTCCTTTTCCACCATGCTCACGAGTAACGCTTGTGCTGTCTTTAAGACTAGACCCCATGTGTCCTCTGTGACACCTGTCCTGGCTGCTCAGGCCAAAGTCAGGTGCTCGTTCCCTGTGCTCTTCTTGCTGGTTGGCACGTGACTCCGCGTCAGGGCGAACACTCTGAGCTGTCCTCATGTGGTTGTCCACCTCTCCTGGGAGGCAGCTGGCACCCAGGAGAGCGGGGCCCACGTGGTTTCTTCGTGAACACGGAAAGGTAAAGCAGTTGTTAGAATTGAGAATTTTCCTATGGAATGTGGCCCTTCGCTCATGCGTGCACACAACCAGTTGTGTGCCAGCCCCCGAAGACTTTTTAAGTGCGGTTCACATACCAGACACTGTGCTTGGAGCTGGGGACCCAATGGCTAGCAAACCAGACCTGGTCTTTGTCCTGGGGCTAGAGTCTAATGGACAGATAGATATTAATCAAATAAACCTACAAATATGCAATTGCAAACCGCAGAAAGGCAACGTACAATAATCTATAAGAAGGGATTCTGATCTGGCCTGGGTGGTTCAATATGGCTTCCTTGAGAAAGTCTCCTTGGAGTTGAACTCTGAAGGGTGAGTAGATGTTAAGTGGTTGAAGGCACAGGGTGCCCAGGAAAGAGCATTTCAGTGCATGGGAACAACTTGTGCAAAGGCTCTGCATGGAAGTGGTAAGTGGGTTCGAAGCCCTTTCTGGAGCTCAGTGGTGAGAACCAGACTGAGGAGGTGTGCAGAGAGGAGTCCTGCAGAGCAGCAGAGGCTGGAGACTGTTCTTTCTTTTAAGCCCAGTGGGTAAGCAATGGTAAGCACAGATGGGGAAGCAGGTGTCAATCCTGGAAGGTCAGTTTAGGGGCTTTGGCAGATGAAAGATGGTGGCAACTTAGACTGGGGTGGTGAAGATGTTGAGAAATGGATGGCTTAGAGGAGGTAAAATTGCCAGGTGCTGTGATGGATGCATGTGGAGAGTGAGGGGGAAGTTGCAAGATGCTGCATAGATTTCTGGCTTACAGCATTGGCAGAAGGTGGTAGTACTGCATATAGTCATGTGCACGGGCTCTGTAGACATGTCTGTCACTTACTACCTGGGGATCTTGGGCAAGGCACTTATTCCCTTTATGAAAAAAATCGAGCCACTTGTAGTACCTACCCCACAGGCACATGATATGGATTAAATGAGTTGGCACAGGTTGATACTTGGGATGGTGCCTGGCATATAGCCAACAGTCAGTATTATTTTTATAGTGATGTCCCTCAATGAATAAGAAACACCAAAACGGACCAATATTTTTAGATGAAGACCATGCACTGGACCTTGAACATGTTGGCTATGCTGTGCCACTAAGATACCCCAGTGGAAACCTGGAGTAAGTAGCTGGAGATACAGGTTTATTTCTCAGAGGAGAAGGCTGAGCTGGAGATTTACACTTAAGAGTCATCATTTTCTTCCCTTGGAGTACGTGAAGAAACAGTTATACTACCTGTGTTTACGGCTCGGGACTGAGTATGTTTGCGGCTTAGAATGTCTGTTGAATGAGGCAACCTTGTGCTGGTCAGCACATTGTGGGCAGAGTGATGTTTGAATTTCTACCAATAACCAAACTCTCTTTCCTCAAGCAAGAGGAACAAGCTGATGAGAGATGGTCCTTGACTTCTATTGTAAGAGCCTTGGAACCTTGTCTGGAAGAAGCTCGTCGTCTTCTGATGGGCGGAGCTGCGGGGAAGGTGGCGGTGGGAAGTATTGTAGGGGGACAAGCCTCAGAGTGTAGGGTTTCCGTGATGCACAGATTTCTTGTCGAATAGAGACTCAGATCAATGCTACGTCTTCTCACGTGAGAATAAGCCAAACAACCCAAACGGGCTCAGCAGAGTCAAGTAATGGTCTGAGAGGGAAAATTAGCATTATGCAAAGAGCTCCCTATCTCACAAATTTCCCCAATCCAATTTCAAAGCACTTTGGCTATTAGAAAGGTCTTCTCTACATTGAACAGAATGTGTCATCCTGTAACGTTGACCCCGTGGTTAAACCCGCTAAAGCCACACAGTCTTGGTCTGTTCTTCCTGCCCCAAGAAAGCTCTTCAGAGATTTGAGGTCAGTGGCCAGGTTTTTTGTGCCATTTGTGCTTCAGTTTTTACAGGATATGAATATGGGGTCTTGAGCCCTCTTGGGCAGTTGTGGGCAGAGGGAGTTAGAGAGAGGGAAATAGATTGAGAATAAAGATAATGAACAAAAATATGGACAAGGGGATCAATAGATAGATGTTGGAGTTAGTTGCTAGTGATACTCAGAGTGTGATTGATACATCTCAAAATGGACTCCAGGCAAGGGTGTTCACAAAGAAACAAACAGATTCTTTAAATTTTGTTTCTATTGTGATTTTTACTGGGAGGTTGGGCTGGTAGAAAGTCACAGTCATCTTCATACAAATGATCTGTTCTGCTACTTGCCATTCAGAAACAGCAATTGTATGTCCTGTTTATGTTCCTCTGTATTTCTCTGCTCCAGGTAGATACCATTAATCCATTATGATACTTTTCTCTACTTACTATGGATGTAGACTCTGAATCTTCCTTAACCTAAGACTTCAGACGGTCATGCCAATGGATCTATATTAGAGTGTGTCTCTATACTTATTGCTACAACGATAATGCTATAGAATAGGCAAGTACAAAACCTTGGTGGTACATAAGGCTGTGTTGCTTATGTGCTGGAAAGGTTGGAGAAGGCTTGGCCTTGGTTGGATTTGGCTGACGCCGCCTGGACTCTTTCATGCATCCGTGGTTGACCGGGGGCTCTGCTCTAGCTGGGCTGGGCCGGGTCAGCTCGGCTGGGGCAATTCTGCCTGCAGGATCTCTCATCCACCTTGTGGGACCAGTGAGCTTGTCTGAGTACGTTCTCACGGGAATGGCAGAAGTCCGAGAGTGATAGAAAGCATGCAAGGCTTCTTGAGGCCTAGCCTGGGACCTGGCCCAGTGCCACAGTGGCTTCCTTCTGAGACATGCCTATGGCAGGGCTCAGATCGGAGAGCTGAGAAACAGACTTTGCCTCTTTGATGAAATGAGCTGCAAAGACATGTCAAAGTGTGTGGATACAGGGAGGGGTGAAAAATTAGGGCTCTTAATGCAGTTTGCTGTGATGTGTGAGATGAATCTCAATCGCTGTGTGCTACGTGCTAATAGCATGGTTTATTTATCGGTATTAATATATGCACTGTAGCATGGTAGTCTGCATGCAGTGATTTCAAGGTGGGCAAGTGTCAGTGCCAAAATACAAATTCCCTCCACAGCTCCTGACACCTCAGCTTGGTTCAACAGGGGTCAGCAAGCCTTCATTCCATAAAGACAGCCGAGGCCAAACACACGTGTGTCCTCAGGGGCTCCGAGGAGGGGCATGGGCACCATGGGGCTAGCCATTCTCAGGTATAGTCCATGACTCACTGCTACCTTCATCATCATAGTCACCATTCTTGCTGTAACTACTTGAGCGCTCATTATCTACCAGGCACTTCACATCGATGTATCTCATTCTACACGATGATCCAGCGGGGTGGGTTTATGTGCATGATTTTGTAAATGAGGACACCAGGTTCAAGGAAGTCCCATGATATACCAGGGACATTCAGTGAAGTGAGTTACCTGAATCACGCTTCACTGGGTGCATGGAGAAAGCTCTTCTGGTGACCGTCCCCCCCCAGGTGCTTCTGTGGTTCCATGCCTGGCCGCCTCCCTGCTCAGGTATGGAGGGCGCCTCACCCCACCTTCTATTCCTCCCTGCCTGCCCTAGGGGCTCTACTTCCTTCTCTTCCTGCGCTTCTCTGTCTTCACTACTGTCTCTACCCCAAAGCTTGGCTATCCTCCCAAATCCCCACTCTCTAATTCTCTTTCACTTCTGATCAGCGGAGAGGAACTAAAATGATATCCATTAGAAAATGACAAATGGAATTTCACTGAGTTTTTATGGTCAGGAAACCTGGTTAGTAGTTCTTCACTCCTTTTGAAAGGTTTCCTTAAAGGAACATGGGCCAAACAACCTTAGAAGAGGAGCTCACTTCCTGGGGGTGGACCGAGGTGAGGTGGGGGAGGAGGGACGCTGCTCCTCACTGGGGTCACGCCCCGTGGTGGGGAGGAGGGCAAAACAGTGCAGTTTGGGTCCCAATGCACCTTGGAGTGTAGTGACCAGTTCTTAGAGCTTTTATTTATTTTTTCATTAAAAAAATTTTTTTTTAACCAATGTCCTTCTCTTTCCTTGGAATTTAAACATGCACCTGGAGCCAGGCATGGTGGCTCATGCCTGTCATCCTAGCATTCTGGGAGGCCCAGGTGGGAGGATCGCTCAAGTTCAGGAGTTTGAGGTTCCTGTGAGCTAGGCTGACGCCATGGCACTCTAGCCCGGGCAACAGAGTGAGACTCTGTCTCAAAATAAATAAAAATAAATAAATAAATAATAAACATGCACCTGGAGGGCTGGTCTGGACAGATTACAGCCATCAGGGTATACGCCGAATCCTTCTTCCTCACGGAAATCTGAGGCTTTGTTTAGTTGACAATCCAGGATAAATCCTCCCCTAGGAGTCTCCCCAGTTTCCAGCTATACACGTTAGTTGACCTCTCTTCAGTCTTCAAACTCACTCAATGAAGTATAAACCCCACCACTGTGAGATGGCAAACACTAGAGTCAGAGGAGTGCCGAGGAGTCATTTCTACCTTACAGATAGGGAAACTGAGGCTCAAATACAAACAGGGGATTGTTCTCCTCTCTCCTCTGATGTGGAAGTGGGGGACACATCACTAACCACAGATCAGAGCTGGTGGGTTCACAACCTGGGAGCCAGCAAAGAGGCTGGGAAAGTTTGAACCCAAGTGTGGTCCAGTCTACCCAGGAAGGAGAAGGATATATTAGTTAGAGTTGGCTGCTATGACAAATAATCCTCAGATCTCATAGGCTTAATGCACAAAGTTTATTTCTTATTTCCATAAAGCCCAATGTGGCTTGTATTGGTCAGGTATTGTATTGCTCTCTTGGGATCTCCCCTTCATGCAAAAATGCAGGGATGGAAGCTTCTTCTCTCTAGTGTCTCCTGTAGGGCCTTGGAGTCCCCAGCAGATCATCTGCCTCCAGACAGCTGACACTGAGGAGAAACAAAGGAGAGGGTGGCCTGGCAGATTTCAGGGCCAGGCCTAAAGAGGCAAGAATAATCTCTGCCAACATCTCATAGACCAGAGAAAGTCACACGGTCCCAACTAGAAACAAGGGAGCATGAAAATTGTGGTTTAGCAGTGTTCCCAGGAGAAGGAACAACTGAGTGAGCATCTTGCCAGTCTCTGCCATAGCGGTCTGAAGCAGAAGTCAGGAGTGAAGGTGTCAGCAGGTGTGATGGATTGGATAACTTAAACAAATTGTACATGCTTGTCTTTTGCCACGTGACCTTGCAGTACCTTCCACTAGAGTTTGCAGAGTATATTTATCTAGCCCCATAGTTTTGGTTTTGCTCATGTGACTTGCATTGGCCAATAGAATGCTGGTGGAGAGGATACAAATAGACTTTAAATGGGCTTGCATAATTTAAGGTAGGATCCCTCACTCTTGCAATCCGCCATGGGAAAGGGCATGGCCTGAGTAGGCTCTGGCCCCAAAGGAAGATGTATGGAGCATACTTGAATTGAACCCTCAGCCTGCAGTCAAGCCCAGCTGAGGCCACTGATCCCATCTGAACCCCAGAGAACCCACAAGGATTGTAAGCCACCGGCACTTCGAAGCTGTTTGTTATGTGGTGTTATTGCCACAATAGCTGATGAATACAGGGAGGCTGAGAGTTTGAATGTGAAGACCAAGGAGAGTAGGAGGATGATCTGAGTGGTCTGGGAGATAGTGACTTATAGCAGCCAAGACAATGAGGCTTTGAAGTCCAACATTCCTGGGTTCAATTCTCAGTCTCCCACGTCTGCCACTGAAGCACTGTGTGACTTGGGACAGATTGGTCAAGCCATCTTTGACCCAACTCTTCTCTTATAAAGTGAGGATAATAATAAAATCAACTTCAAAGGATCGTTGCCAGAATGAAATATGCTTGTGTAAGCTCAGCACAGCCCTCGACTTAGGTTCCCTTTACTTGAAAATCCTCATCTCGTTTTCTCTTTGTGCATTCTTTTATTACCTCTTCATATTTTGTATGAGGTATTATTTCCTCCTGGAAGCCTTCCCTGACTCTCACTCTCCCACTCCAGCTTGGAATCATTTCTCCTTCATAACATTTATAACAATTTGACATGAAATAAGTGTATGTTTCTTAGATATAATTAAATGTTTACTCCAAGTTTCCTCTACCAGTTTCTACATGCCGAGAGGGCCAGGGCCATGTCTGCACCCCGCACAGTGGCTGGCGTATAGTAGGAGCCTAATTAATGGGCAGAAGCAAGCACTAATAAACAGCGGGGACTGTGACCGTTTTTACCTACACACCTTTCTTTGCTCTTTGCACAATGTGTTGAAGAATCAGATTGCTTTAAAGGACATGTGTGAGCCACTGGCCGATCTGGGGCTGGAATTCAGGTCTCCCTGTTTCCAGTCTGGGGGCTGCCCTGTGCACAGCGCCCTCCCCCACTGCGCCCTTCCAGAGCCACAGTTTGCACGACAGGCCTGGAACCCTGCCTGTCTGCCTGGGGGGATTAACCAGCCTCCCTTTGCCCACCAATAGGTGGAAACACGCTCCCTTTGTGTATAGCAGTTTAGCTGGAATTTCACCTTGACTTTTCTGCGCACACAGTCTGGCATCCCCAAATTGGTCTTTATGGGGAAATTGATGACCACTCATGCATGCAAGGCACGTGTCCCTGCCACAGGACATTAGGCCAGCTATTGAAGTTACATTGGTTGAAAAGGAAAGTTCTATCTGTAACTGAGGCAACTGCAGAAGAAATGACGCTTTCTTAGGTGTACTGGGTAGATAACACTGATTCCCCCCATGCCTCAGCTGTTGGCAGCCCTTCTCTCTCTTAAGAGCTGTCTGTACCAATAGGTTTCTTTCAGGAATTCTTATTCACTCATACACGGGGAGTGAGGACAGAGGGGGTTACTCTCCTTTTGGGCTACTGTGGTCTAATTCAAAAGTCCCTGATCTAAAGTTAGAGAACATGTATCCCTCCCCCCTCCCCCATCCCATGTAGTCTAAGTTTGTCCAGGGCCTCATTGAGCAAATCAGCACAAGTCAGTTCCCCTTTATAGGTGGTGGTTTCCCCACTGGAAAACAAAAGGGTTGAGTGTTCTGAACATCTATCGGTGTATTTAGTATCGTTGTATTTCCCATTATATGGGGTGTCCTGTGTTAACACCATCCTTAAAGGAGTAATGGAGCAAGAAGAATGGACATCAATGAAGTACCCTCCCTGTGCCAAACGCTTAACATTCATTATCTCATTGAATACTCATGACAACCTTATGATCCATTTTCCATATGAAGAAATAGGCTCAGAGAGGGAAGGTGACTCGCTCGAAGATATCAGTGTCACTGATGATAATGACAATGTTGATGGTGATTGTGAATCTCACCTGGATCCAACTGTGGAGCTGGCCCAATGCACTGTGGAAAAGAAGCATCTTTCAGGCAGCTTTCTAAATGGTCAGTGGTCTAGCCTCAACTTACCTTTCTAGTTTTACCTCTACACATCTTTCCTTACCTCTGCTCTGGAGGAGTTTGCTTGCTCTCCTCAAAACCTATCTGTAGTTCACCCTCTGGACTTTGCTCTTCCAAAATCCCTACAGATGACGTGTTTTGTGGCACATCAATCAACAGACACGCTCTGTGATGAGAAAAGCACCACAAGGCCCACACATGTGGGGGATGCTGCACCTTCTGCCCTTCCCTGGGCCAGGCACAGTGCACGTTAGCAAAGGAAAGGCCCTGAGACATCTTGCCGTATGCACCTACTTAATTTTGTCTAACAGGTATTTCCAATATCTTTTCTGACTGAGGAACCCCTTTCTTGTGTAATTCATATCTACTGATACCCCACAGAATGAGTGTTCTTTACACATCCCCTGGGGGAACACATCCACAGCCATTTTAACCTCAGCTAATCCCTCAGGACCACCGCAGACCCGAATGAGTCAGCAAGTCCTTGGAGACCCTGTCCCTGCACAGGGTTGCCTGCTCCACTGAGCCCCAATAAGGCCCCTGGAGTCCTTCATCGGACATGTCCAAGCAGGAGTCCGGGAGGGGACGGAGCCAGTGAGGCTGTCCACTAGGGAGTGTGTGTAAATGCCAAGCTTGAGATGGGTGTTGTAAGGGGGTGTCTTCCACCCTGTCCTAGAGGGGCTGGAAGGTGACCAGCAGGGAGCAAGGAGGTGCAGACTGACCGGGAGGCCAAACCTAAAGGTCACCTTCCACAGAGAAGACACCAGGGGAATGAGGTCGGGCTGACAGCATGAAACATTTGATTGCAGACAGTAGCCTGTTTGGGTCAAACCTCGAGTCCCTTCACATGCTTCCTTTTACTTAGGGCCTGGTGGGTCCCCCTGGAGCAGGACTTGCCTTGAAGCCTCAGAGCTGACCCAGCTGCCACCAGGCAGAGATGGCATTGGATAATGGTTTCTCATTTCTTGAGTATATGTCTTTGTATCTGTCAGTCTGGCACAAAGCCGGGTCCACGGGAAATGGTTAGTACAAGTCTTGATTCATTGTTGATAATAGTAATAGTAATAACAATAGTAGATTGCATGCTGAGAATAGATCACGTGACGGGCACTGCTCTCTGTACCTTCCACCTGTGTTGGAGTTAATCCTTCCAACAGTCCTGTATCATAGTTGTCATTATGGCCTTTTACAGACGAGGAAACCCAGGCTTGGCAATGTGAAGCAACCTGCTCAAGGACACCAGCTTGAAGTGCAGCAGCTGAGATTTGAACCAAGGTTGCATCATAAAAGCCCCTCAGGTTACCTCGATAATAACAGCAAAAGCATGCTCTCTGATTTTCTTCCCCAGGCCCCTCGGTGTCTCTGTCTGTCGCAGAGCACAGGAAAAGTCAGCATTTAAGGTGGTTGCACGAGAGGTGGAGGTGAGGTTCCACTGCACTGAGACCGGAGCATCTGCCCCACCACTGCTCAGAGAGGTCCTGCCTGGGGCAGGAAGAGGCCCCCTGGGAGGGACCCCCAGCCCTCCCTGCCCCCTAGGTAGAACTGGGGCTGCCGTCACTGGGGCAGACAGCAGAACCCAGGTATAGTGCTGAAGTGACAGATAAGCCAAGGTGCTCCACAGGTGGGGATCACTAGGGTCTGATGAAAGTGAGCAGTGAGAGCAGTGACCCCTGGGAGATCTTTCTAGACGCAGAGCTGCCTGTGCCATTCATTACCTTAAAACCCTGCAGGGGTTCCCACTCCCCCCAGGATGAAATCTTAAGGCCTGGTCATGACCTCTAAGATCTGCCATGACACAGCCCCTACTTATCTTCCCAGAAGGATGAGGCTCCATCTTTTGCTCCTGCTATGGGCTGAATTATGTCTCCTCAAATCCATAGGTTGAAGCCCTAATGTGCCTGTATCTGGGGATATAGGGATTTTAGGAGGCAATTAAGGTTAAATGAGTTCATAAGGGTGGGGCCTCATCCAATAGGACTGTGGCCTTATAAGGAGAGGAAAATCTCTCTCTTTATCTCTCTCTCTCACTCACTTTTTCCCTCTCTCTCTGAAAGTTAGGGCATGGCAAGAAGGTGGCTGTATGCAAGGTAGGAAAAGAGCCCTCACCTGACCTGACCATGGGGGCTCCCTGATCTTGGACTTCCAGCCTCCAGGATTGTGAAAAAATTGATTTTATATTAGATGATCAAGGAGATTAACAACAAAATAGTTAAAGGTCTTATTTTGAGTTGATTATAGATCCCCATGATGTTAGAAGCAATAATACAGAGAGATCCTTTGTGTCCTTTACCCAGTTTCCCCCAGTGGCACCATTTTGTAATACGTTAGTAAAAGAACACAAGTGGAATATTGACACTGGTACAGTCTGGTGTAGAACATTCCAGCATCCCTCCTGAGGCCCCTTTTTGATTTGTTTTAATTGGCAAAATAAAAACTGTATATATTTATGGTGTGTTACATGATGTTTCATACATGTAGACGTTGTGGAATGGCTAAATCAAGCTAATGGAAATATGCACTGCCTCACATATTTACTTTTTTGTGGTAAGAATACTTAAAATCTATTCTCTTAGCAATTTTCAAGTATACAATACATTGTTATTAACTATAGTCACCATGTTGGACAGTAGATCTCTTGAACTTATTCCTCCTGTCTAAGTGAAACTTTGCATCCTTTGACTAATATTTTCCTAATGCCTCCAACCCCTGGCTTCTGTGACCACGCTTCTACTTTCTGCTTCTATGAGTTTGACTTTCTCAGAGTCCACAAATAATTGAGGTCATGTGGTGTTTGTCTTTTTGTGCCTGGCTTGTTACATTAGCACAATGTCCTCCGGGTCCATCCATGTTGTCGTTAATGGCAGGATTTCCTTCTTTTTTTAAAGGCCAAATAGTATGCCATTGTGGATATGGAATACTAACTAAGAAGAACGTTCTGGGTCCTATAATTAATCTAGCACAGAAGAAAGCATGAGAAGTGAGGAGATAGCAGAATTATTTCCTGAGATATGTGGACTAATTTCCTTCTTTACTGCCCAGAAAAATGCCATGAACAGAAAAGGGTATTCTGCCTAGAAAAGAGATTTATGTTGTGGCTTCATAGGGTCTTGGTTCTCTTGGAAGTTTGTTGGTTAGTAATTCCCTGTAGCTAAAAATTCTTGTTAATGTGATGAATTGATGACTTCATACTTGGAGAAGTTTTTGACCAGTTGGGCAGGAAAGGAAGTCATCGGGGTTGCTGACGTCTTTCCCATCCTCGGGGGTGTCCTGGGTGGGAGGGTTGAATGAGGGGCTCCTCGCCCCTTCTGCCACTGGAAGTTTTCTTTCTATGATCTCACTTTCCAGAGGGAACAAAAAGCAGAGAAATGGGCTGTAAATCCCATTTATATTCATTAAGGCCCTAAGGATGAAAAATACCTTTCCATTATCCCTGGGATAATTCAAGCCCATTGCATAGGAAAATGTTATATATCTTTGTCACTACAATCTCAGGGGCGAGAGATTAGGATGTACGGTACAGAGCAAACCGGTGTGATCCTGCCAGAAACTTTCCCTGCGTGCTGATGAGCTGGAGTTCAGAACCAACATTAAGGCACCTAAAACACAGCCTTCCCAAAAGGGCTCCCTGAGAGGCATCAGGTTCCTGAGATTAGTTGGGAGAAACAGAGACACCAAAAAAGGCAAGAGAGGGGCTTCCACTCTTTGAAGCACATAAGCTCCTGACAGCCTTTGGATAATAATCAAATATTACCTAACATGTATTGAATCCTTACTCCATGTTAAGAACTGTGCTATCCTAATCCCATATCTTTCCTACTTCCATTTCACCTTAGTTTTATTTATCTATTTTAAAACATTTTGTAATTGAGGTACAGCATGTACATGATAAAGTGCACTTGTTGGAGCACATGAGTGTTCACATATGTGCTGTCCATATGACCAGCACCCAGGTCAAGACATTGGCTATTTCCGGCACCCCAGAATTTTCCTTTGGCCCTTCCCAGTTAGTATCCCACTCAGGTAATTACTTTTCTGCCTTTAATCACTGTCTTTTAGTTTTCGCTGTTCTTAAACTTCACATAAATTGAAGCTTCCAGCACGGACTCTTCTGTGCCTGGCTTCTTTTGCTCAACACAGCATCTGTGAGCTACATCCACATCATATGTACCAGCAATTCATTGTTTTCGCTGCTGTGTGTTGTTCCATTGCATGAACGTACCACTATTTATTTATTCATTGCTCTGCTGATGGGTGGCTTCCAATTTGGGGTTATTTGAATAATTTTCTGCTTTTTTTCCCCTTTATTGTATTTATCATTCCTTAGCATACTAAATATCTTCCTTTTTTGTTTGTGCCATTCTCCTCTAGCTAGAATATAAGTACCACGAAGGCCAGTAATTTTTCTTTTTCCTACATTTCTAGCACCAAGACAGGTGCCTAGCATACAACAGACACTCAATGAATATTTATTGGATGAATGAATAATTGAATAAATTGTCTTATTGACCATCATCTCTGGTGACAATTGTCCTTGTTTGCCTGGGAGTTGGCCATTCAGGGATGCAATTCCTGTATCCTAGAAAACCCGTTTGTCCTGGGCAAACTTATGAAGCAGTTTTTATTATGATTCCTGGTTTTTAGATGAAGGTACTGGTTCAGGAAGTTCCAGTGACTATACAGTTATCTCACTGGGGAATGGTGGAGGCAAGACTCAAGGCCGGGTCTTTGATGACAAGAATGGGATCTTTGCTCACCAGGATCTAAGAATGAGAAGACTCTCCTGTAATGAGGATGACTCATATCTACTAAGATGAGGAAATTCGAGAGTTCAAACATGTTGGAATTGACAGTCCTGGGTTTGAACACTAGTGTGGCCACTTGCTGTCATTGGGAGCCTGGAGAAGTCACTACCCCTCTCTGAGCCTTGGATTGGTGATAAGGGATCTAAATGCCTCCCTCACAGGCCATTGTGAGGATTCCATAATTTGATGAATGGAAACACTCAGCTCTAACCTGACACATAGGGGCAGCTTACTAACTGCTTTCATCATTATGGCTTAAAACAGTTTCATGAAATGTATTTATTTCTCAGTCAACTGTCAAAGTCTTTACTGGCTCACAACTAGCATCATGTTCATTGCTGAGATGAAAGCCTTTCCTATAATCTCAGGAATATTCACCCACTTCTATTTAACATGGTCCTGGATGTTCTAGTCAGAACAACTGGGCAAGAAAAAGAAATAAAAGCCACCCAAATTGCAAAGGGAAAAGTAAAATTATGTCTGTTCTCAGACAACATTATCTTATATGCAGAAAACCCTAAATATTACACAAAAGCTTATCAGAACTAATAAATGAATTCAGCAAAGTTGCAGGATAGAAAATCAATCACAAAAACCAGTTGTATTTCTATACACTAACAATGAACAATCTGAAAAGGAAAGTAAGAAAACAATTCCATTTATAATAGTATCAAAAAGAATAAAATACTTAGGAACAAATTTAACCAGGGAGGTAAGAGACTTGTACACTGAATATTATACAATGTTGCTGGAAATAATTAAAAAAGACACCAAAAATGGAAAGACACTCTATATTCATGGATTGGAACACTTAATATTGTTAAGATGTCAATACTACCCTAAGTGACAACAGGTTCAATATAATTCCTATCAAAAGCCCAATGATGTCTTTTTCAGAAATTAAAAAATCCATCTTAAAATTCATATGGAATCTCAAGGGATCCCAATTCTGAAACAGTCTTGAAAAAGAAGAACAGAGTTGGAGGACTCACTCTTCCTGATTTCAAAACTTACTACAAAGCTATAGTAATCAAAATAGTGTGGCATAAAGACAGACACATAGACCCACGAAATAGGGTAGAGAGCCAAGACATAAACACACATTTGACCCTTGTTGTCAAATGATTTTTGCAACAAGGGTGTCAAGACCATACAATGGGGAAAGGACAGTCTTTTCAATAAATGGTTCTGGGAAAACTGGATATCTACATGCAAAAGAAGGCAGTTAAAACCTTACTTTTCCTCACATACAAACATTAAATCATGATGAATCAAAGACCTGAACTAAAGATGAGCACTAAAACTATAAAATTCTGAGGAGAAATTCTGAGAAAACAGCAGAAAAGCTTCATGCCATTGGATTTGGCAATGGTTTCTTGGTTATGACCCCAAAAGCACATGTGACAAAAGAAAAAATAGATAAATTGGACTTTGTCAAAGTTAAAAATGTGTGTGGATTAAAAAAGCATTATCAACAGATTAAAAAACTAATCCGCAGAATGGAGAAAATATTTGCAAATGATATATCTGGTGAGTGACTAATATTCAGAATATATAAAGGACTCCTACAACTCAACAACAAAAACCAAACAATCCAGTTTGAAAAAGTGGACAAAAGTCTTTTATAGACATTTCTCCAAAGAAGGTATACAAGTGACCAATAAGTACTTGAAAAGAGTCTCAATATCACTAGTCATGAAGGAAATGCAAATCAAAATCACAATAAGATACCATGTCACACCTATTAGCATGGCTATTATTAAAAAGAAAACCAAATGGAAAGTAATTGTTGGTGAGAGTGTGGAGAAATTGGAGCCATTGTGCATTGTTGGTGGAAAATGAAATGGTGCAGCTGCTATGGAAAACAGCACGGTGATTCCTCATAAAATTAGACACAGCATTACCATATGACCTGGCAATTCCAGGTATGGGTATTTACCCAAAAGAACTGAAAGCACAGATTTAAGATAGCTATTGTACACTTATGTTTGTAGCTGCATTATTTACAATAGGTAAGAGGTGAAAACAACCCAAATATACATCAGTGTGTGAATAGATAAACAAAATGCGGTATACACATACAGTGGAATATTACTCAGTCATAAAAGGAATACAATTCTAATATATGCTACGATGTGGATGAACCTTGAACACATTATGGCAAGTGAAATAAGCCAGGAATAAAAGGATAAATATTCTACGATTCCACTTATATGAAATACCCAACAGAGGTTAGCAGGGGTGAGGGGGGAAGGGGAGTGGAAAGTTATTGTTTAGTGGGGACAGAGTTTCAGTCTGGGATGATACAAAGATTCCAGAGATGGATGGCGTTGGTGGTTGCTCAACAGTGTGAATGTACTTAGTGCCACTGAACTGTATGCTTAAAAATGGTTAAAATGATACATTTTATGTCATTGTATTTTATTTACTACAATAAAAAAGTACCTGGTGACTTCAATAAAACATTTACTTAAAAAAAGTATTGCCTAGGGGTGGCTGTGGGTCTAGTAGAGTGCCAGGTAATTAGGGCTATGGGTGGGGGGCGGAATGAAAACTCCACCCTGGTCAGGGTCACACCCAGTATTCAGGGAAGGATGAAGTTTATCGACATGGACACACGACAGCTCCATTTTTCAGATTTCCGACCGGGAGCATTTAGTGGCCATGAGATCAGTGTAGGGCGTCTCTGACCAGCATAGACTCGAATAGGAATTGCCAGCTGTCGTAGCACAGGGGATAGATAGGACTGACTGGGTGTGTTTGAGTCCTGGCTCTGCCATTCTCGGGCTGTGAGACCACAGGCAAGTTACTCAAGGGAATCTGAGCCTCGCTTTCCTCATCTATAAATGGGGATAATAACAGGAACCGCTTCAAAGGGACAGGTTAATAATGGGTTAATAAGAGGATGGGTTAATCCTATAGAACATAGGATGTACCATATGTTTTGCAATTATTGACATTTGTAATACTAAATGTTTTTATTTTATCTATTTATGTATGCGGACACATGTGCACGGCACCATGCTGTAGCTCTTGCCGCGGGTTGCGTATTCCTTGCTCAGATCACCCAGTCTATGCCTCTCGGGGGGCAGAGCCTGGGACCTCACTTGCTCTCACACCACCCTCCCTGAGCTGTGTGCTGGGGTCAGCGTCCTCCCCAAGTGCAGGAGAACACGAAGATCCCAGTAGCGGGGACGTCGCGTTCACGCAGCTCAGGAACGGTGACCGTGGATCTGAGCCCTGGCGCCCTGCCTTGAGGGCGGCGTGTTTGTAGAGCCGTGCCTGCCGCCTCCGTGTCAGCAGGGCCATCCTCCATCCTCTGGCGAGTTCTCCTCCTCTTCGCCCCAGGCGGGGCCCTCAGGGCGGGGAGTCAGGCTGCAGAGTGGTGCTTTCTCTGCAGTTGTGTGTCGAGGTGCACGCGCCTTCCCCCCCTGAGCCTTTGCTTGTTGCCGTCTTTCCCTTTTCCTTCCAGTAATAAAATCTAATCTAATTTTCAGTATATTTAACTGACATTTCATTTCCAGAGTTGGGTCCTACAGAGCTGTCGCTGGCTCTGGGGGCCTCGGAGAGAGACTCAGGCTGCCGTGGGGGGAACAAGTCGGCCCAGGCCCGGGAGTTGCCCTAGTATCTGTGCTGACCTCAGCACAGGAAGGATAAAGACGCATCTTGAGCTGGCTGGGGATCGATGCCCCTGAAGAGGGGAGGACGGGGGCTGTAGCCCGGGCAGTGGGCAGGGTCTACTTCAAGAGCAAAAGGCTCCAGAGCTGGTCTAGGACAATGACCACACTCTGAGAGTAGAGACAAAATGCTGCCCCTCCATAGGGACAACTGTCTTCTCTATTTCAGAGCTATTCCGTATTCACAGAGTAGAAGACTGTCAGGATGAGAGGGACCCCAAGGATCTAGTAGAAAGATGCTGTCCCACATGTAGCAGAAATGGGGCCACACCCTCCTAATAACTCAGACTGCCACTGCTGAATGCCCACAACATGCAAGGGCTCCGTGGAGTTATCTTTAATTTTCACCTATGCAACCTTTCAGTAAGAACTTATGTAGTCCCATCTAATAAAAGAGGGCATTGAGTCTCAGAAATGTTTATTAACTTTCCTAAGGTCACACAGCTAGCAAAAGCGAGAGTTGGGATTTGAACAGTGTGTCTGACTCTAGAACCTGCAGGTGGGATCCATGGATCAGCAAGATTAGTATCACCTGGGAGCTTGTTAGGACTGTAGAACCCAGGCCCCCTTTCCAGACCTTTGAATCAGAATTTTCACTTTAACAAGATTCCCAGGTGGTGTGCAGGCGCCTTAAAGATTGAGAAATAAGAATCTAAAGGATTTTCCTTCCCATGGCTGTGTCTCATAGAGTCTAGCTGTTCCTAAATAAACAAACTGATTAACTAATTAACTAATGAACAAATAGACACACTTCCAGCTGAAACCCAGGGTCAAAGAGTAATTTTCCTCAAACCTTTTAATTTTCACAGTAGCATCAATAAGCATGTGCAGTTAGTAGGAGAGGAAAGTAATTTCTTCACCTGGAGTTAGATAAAAGATCATGGAGGTGCAAAGAGTGGTGAGAAAATCTGCTTCACCCTCCCATTTGGTATCTGTCCTAGAGAGCCCAGGTACCAACCGGACATGAAGGAGTAGGACAGGAAAGACCCTGTGTGGAGAGGAGGTTCTCCCAGGAGGTGGTAACAGAAGCAGCCTTCAATTATCAAATGTTCACTTTATGCCAGGCACTGGGCTGAGTGCGCTATACATGCAGTGGCTATGGCCTCAGTCCACCCACCCATGTGGACGAGACCTAAAATATAACTCCCTTCCTTTGTTTATCATTTTGAGCTCCCAGTTTATTGAATAGCAGAAGTCTAACCTCAATGCATTGTGGCCCTACCTTGCCTCAGGTTATGTCTAAGTTTCAGGGGTCTTGGAGGGTATCCAGGCATTGGGGGCTGGGAGAGAGTGTAGGTGTCTGGCACCAGGTGTGTCATCATCTATCTGTGCTGCCGGCTGCTGGGCATCCCGGTTCCCTGCCCATGGCCCCTGTGGGCTGCTGCGTCCTCCTTCGTCGTGATTACGAGGCCTGCCTTGGTGTTGCTGTGTGTCATGTCCGCACTGCTCTGGTTCCTGAGCTGCCCTGGGAGCAGGAATGCTAGGGGGTGGGCTCAGGATCTTCTGCCCAGATCTGAGACTCAGCTACCTCTACAGAGGGTTTTCTGAGCTGCTGTTGGGAGTACAAGACCCCTTTGCTCCCTACACCTACCTAGGACTTTTGTCACCCTCCCTTCCCCCACCACACACAGAGACATGGGCTGCTGGGGACCACAGGACCTCCTTCTCAGGAAAGCCCCGACACCTGCTTACTCATTGCTTCCCAGAAATCTTGTCTTCTGCCTGGGAAGCAGGAAGCCTTGTTCTGACTCAACAGTGTGTCCCCCAGATCAATAACTACGTCCTGGTTCCCGTAGGGTCTAGGCCTTTAAATCTCTTCTCTACATTCCAGTCTGATACCCCGTCCCTGCAGCAATGAATACCTGGGAGTCTAGTCACCTTTCTGCCTGGGTGGGGAGGGCTCAGCGTGGTGGAGAACAAAGAAATATGGGTGGACAAGTCCTTAGGTTATATCTCGAAGTATTATCTCATTTAATCCTGCAGGTCAGCAAGCGAGTGATAATATTAACTACTGTTACTGCTCCCATTTGAAAGATGGGAAAACTGAACCATAAAAGGGCAAAAAATTTTCCCGAGGACACAGAGTCAACAAAGTCTGGAGCCAGAACTCGAACTCAGCACTCCGAACCAGGTCTAGAGCCCAAGAATGTGATTCGGATCATGAAGGTTTGAATCTTAGTGCGGCCATTCCCAGCTGTGTGTCTGTGGGCAAATGTTCCAACCTCCCTCAGCCGCTGTTTCTTGGATCATGAAGGTTTGAATCTTAGTGCGGCCATTCCCAGCTGTGTGTCTGTGGGCAAATGTTCCAACCTCCCTCAGCCGCTGTTTCTTTATCTTCTAATGAGGACAGTGGTGGTGCGGCTGCCTCATGGAGATGATGTATTGGTAGTAATTACAGAAATTTCTAGAACATGCAAGTGCTCAGTACAATGTGGTTATTATTATCATTTTGCCACTATATTGTTTTCCAGACCAATAGAACACGGGACCACATAAAGTCCTAGTGCACTAGAGTAACAAGATGTCATAATTGAAGGAAAGGGACTTTGAAAATAATCCACTATAACCTCCATGTTTTACAGATGGAAAAACTGATGCCTAGGGATAAAAAGAAAGTTACCCAAGGACAGAGTTTGGTGTCATTAAAAAGAAGAACTACTGAGTTTGGTGAAAGGTGAAGAGTGGATTTTGCAGAGGTTGAGTGAGAGATGCCTAGCGGCCATTCCGGTGGAGACATCCAGCAACAGTTGGACATAACAGGCCTCAGCTCAGTGGAGACACCTGCCCTAGAGCCTGACCCCAAGGAATCACTAGCATTTGGGTGGCCGAAACCCCACAGGGGTGGCTGAGATCTCCTATGGAGGTGTGAGGAGTGGTAGGAAAGGAAGGCTGGGCAGAGTTTTGGGATTTGCCAACATTTAAGAGGGGATCAGAGATAGTGGCCACTGCAGAGCCCCAAGAAGGAAAAGAAGGAGACACCAGCAGAAAACCAGGAGAGGAAGGAGCTGCCAGAAAAAGAAAATGCAGCTTTCAGTTGCAAGAGGATTGAGTTTCGGAGAAGCCAGGTGGAGACAGGAAGGAAAGGGAAGGCGAGTCAGGCAGTAGCGTTTGGTCACACCCAGGTAGGGGCTTGGAGAGTGTCTCTGAACAAGACCAGTCCAAGTGACGGTTAATGACGTCTACGCTGTCTGTTGAGGACCGTCATGACAATTAACTTCATTGAGCACCTTCAGTCCTTGGATTATAATCAATTACTCCTTTTTTGTGTGTGTGTTTGAAAAAAAGAAATAGAGCTTTATTGTAAATTGCCTTTATTTCCTGCCATGGAATCAGAAATGAACCAGGTGACAGTTCCCCGATCGGCAAGGCTTTGGCTGAGCACCCACATACGCAATCGTTTTCTTGGAAGCGCGGACTGTGAGCTGGAAGAGGTCTCGCAAGGTAAATCAGTTGGCTGTGCATCCGGCACAGGGATCTCTCCGCAGCATCTGTGGCCTGTGGTCTTCCAGAATCCGTTCGCACGCTCCCAGGGGGGCTCCCTGCCTCCCCGGGCCGGGCACTCCTCTTGTGGGTTAGCACCTGGAATTCTGATCCAGTTCTTCCCTACATTGGATTTTTTTCTGAACGTCCACCCCAATGACTTAGATCTGTCCCCTGGAGTCACGTGGAACCATCAATTCCCCCTTTCAAGGGCTTTTCTTGTTTGAAAACATCTCTCGTGTTACCCCTTCAGCCTTCTCTTTCCTTAAACATCTCTGTTCTGCCATCCTTGGCATTCCTTTGGCCCCCATGAGGCGTGTGAGGGTGCAGATGGAAGGCGTGCCTGGCCCCCACCCAGTTTCTGCAGACGCAGCCCTGAATCGGCCCAGGCAGCTGCTCCCACCTC